>BQNB010006197.1:0-98607 GCA_026074375.1 Tanacetum coccineum | reverse complement strand
AACGTAAAGTAACTGTGTCTATAGTTTGAAAACAAGCAATGTTTTTCACCCCAAAATAGTAAAGTAAAAGTATTAAAGCATGGGGCTATGAACTCACCTTAGCAATATGTTCATCACCAAAAGACATCTATGTGTGTTTGCTTTAGTTTGATTAACAAGACATGATGAAATGAAATCATATAGTTTTTCTTTAAGTTTCTGCGTTTATCAAAAAGTTTCCATTTTTAGTAAGTTTCTATTTTAGGAAAGTTTTTAGTTTCGGGACGTTAATACCGTCCCATATATTTGTTAAGTTTCCATAATTCAAAATGCACTAACGAGCCTTAATCGCTTAACTTCTATGTCCGTTTCGCTAAATTCTTACCAAACTTACTATTTTTAGTAACTTTCTCGCTTTTCCCAAAATATGTTAACGGCGTCTTTAAATAATTGTATGATATCAACTTTCACGGCCCGGATTATGATTCTTGGATTTGGCTAGTTTCTAAAGAGAGAAACACATAGAGAGATATTTTCTAGAGAGAGAGTGTATGTGTTCAAGTGTAAAATGAATAAATGACTAGCTTGCCTCTTCCAAAGTTGGAAGAGGCTTTTATAGTTCTTACAATATATCGGGTATTAGTACACGGCTTAATACCGAAAGTCATACGATTAACTATTAAACTACGATCTATAACAAACAGTAAAATACACGGGGTGACCGAGGCTTTTTCTAATATCTAACAATCTCCCCCTAAGGGAGGTCACCCCTAAAAATACTAAACTTAAACACTTCAGTCTTTAGCTCGTAGACATTTGATATCTTGTACATTTGGGGTAGTGATCTTTTGATTCATACATGACTCCATAAAAGAAACAAAAAGAACACATTCATCTGTAAAAGAAGCAATTTTCTTGCTTGTACTGATATTGGAGATGATATATATTCCACTGTTGATTTAGCTTGAGAAAACAGCGAATGGGATGTGGAAAGCCTAAATAGAAGGCTACAATATGGTTAATATTGAACGTTCAAGATGTAAAGACCAATCTTGTTCCTGGAATTTGGAAGTTTACTTCCTCCGAGATGGAGAATCAATTGAGTTCGTATTACTCACGTTTTTTATAATAAACTGATTACTAGAAATTGACAAGGAACAACTGTGCAATTTACTACAAATGCAAGTAGAATGTTCAATTTCTTCACAACTTCAACCAGAATTGTCAAGCATTTATGACGGTATGTCAACAATCAAAAGAAAATAACACCTAATCATCACACAACAACACTTTTTGACATTCCTGAAGCAGTAACAAAATGAAGTTAATGATATCCGGTGCTGAGAGAAAAGCCAAAAGTGCAAATCCATTAGCACTTCTTGCGGCGAGCTCAACCATACTCAGATAATTACTATCAAGCCACCAAAACCTTCAAGAGAACAAAAACAACGAACATCTTCTACAAGAACCAAAGCATCTACCAGATACAAAGCAAAAGATCGCCAAAAACCAGTTACACCTTCCAATCTGAGTCCATATCAGAAGAAGACAGTGATCCTGGAACAAGCTAAAAGGGATAGGGACATGCAAAAGAATTTGGCACTTCCTTGCCAAAGTATTTCCAAAATGCTCTACAAAAACCTACAACAACTAACCTTCTACCTTCTTCAAACTCCAGGAACAAGACTAAAGATACCATACCAAGTTATAACAACGACAAACAGTCAGGGCAGTTATAACGAATCATAGGACAATGACAGTTTGCTGGTGTGGCTAAGGAAACTGTAAGAAGTCAGGTATTGCAACAGAATGGGGTATACAATTCTTTAACTACAAGGTGGATTTGGCCCCCTATGCAAAGAATGCGGGAAGCCACAATGCGTGTGAAAGAACTACTCGTATCACAAGGATAAAAGATGATGATGTGCCAACAAGGCTGAGCACTGGTGTTCCCACTGCAAAGCTGAGGCAAGCTGATTTGACTAGCAGACACGGCTGAAGAGGATTGATGAACAGGAATTTGGAGCACATTACATATTCATGGCAAAGATTCCAGGAGGTCTTAACCAAAAATCCCAGTCAACTCAACAGCCATTAGAACAGGTACAAACCATGATGAAAATAATGTGTTTTTGCAAATGGAAAGACACATTCATGAGCAATATAACCTGAATCCATTAATGACACAGGTATGGTTTTTGGAGAAGGATGATAGCAATGTCACTCCTGATTCATCAATAATATTGTAGATCCATGATATTCAGGTTGACCAAAATGCTGCAAGAATTTGTTTGATGAGCGTGCTGCGCTTGCAATTTAAATAGCAAATTTAACTCTTGAACTGAGGAAAACATAAACGATATTAATGCATTTAAAAAAAGCAAAAACGCATCATTGGACGATCAAAGTAACTATAGAGAGCAAAACTAACCTTGATGAACTATAGGGCTCTGGGAGAGGCTACTAGTTGTCGGAATAGTTGTCTGATTGCACTTCAAGAATAAACAAACTGAGTTTGAGAAGTACAAACCTTAATGACCGAACCGATAGAATATGACATTCTTCAGAACAAAGTTAAATTGAAACTCTAGGACTATTAGCTCTAAATAGACATTGAAATTAAAGAAGGGTTTAAAAAGCAAAAAAGCCCGATATTCTAAATTTAAGTTCTCAATCAGAAACACGATGAGTTAGTTCAAAAAAGAGTCTTTTAACAAAGTCACAACTGAAGGTCGTCTAAAAGAGAAAACTAAGGTCATTTTGGATTAAAGGTTAGGACGAAAAAGATAATTTTTTTGCAAGATGATTGAAATGTGACAAACAACTAAAAGTTTTTGATGAAATTGTTTATACTCGTAAACAGTCAAATTCAGACCATCATATGTTAGCACCCAAATGCTCGACCTATAATGGTAGACCAACCTTTGCCAATCCAAGGTACCTCAAGAAAGCTCAATCTGAAAAGCCCTGTTTGTATGAGATCCCATATGATAATTCTGATCATGCAAACAGATTTGCCCCTGATAGGGAAGAGACCATGACTCTTGCAAATGAGAGTAGATCAAAATTGAATAAAGGATTAAGTAACACCAAATATTGACAACTAGAACATAAATAGTCATTAATTAATTTTTCAAAGCACGTCCTCACTAGAGAATCTTTATTAGTTATGGAACGCGAAAAAGAATGTTAGATAAGACAATGTGGAGAAAACCGATATAGTTAGAACAAACCAAAGCATTGCTAAAAAACGTTGCCTTTCTAACCGTTTACAAAATCTATGTAGTAAAAAGTAGACAAGTATGTTATTAACGACAAGGATGCTTTTAACATCAATCATTTTAGAACGATTTTGTGAACAACTTGGTCTAACCATACTAGTTGTTTATATTTTCGAGAGCCAACTGCGTTAAGAATATGGAATTTGATAGAAAAACCTTATTAAAGCCTCTTTCCCATAAAATCACAAAATGATATTTTTGTTTTGAAGCATGAACTTAATTAGGAAATGCATGAAGATTATGAGTACGATTTAAATCCTTGAAAAAGATTTGACGAACTTGAATCTGAAAAGGCTAGATTTTTCAAACATATATGATCTCTACTTCCTCAAAGAGTGTATGTCAAAAGATGTTAATGTTTTATATTTACATTCTCTGTCAGATATGTAAATTGCCCGCTTATGCTGAATTACAAAGTTTTGGTATCATCATAAGTCAAGAATGTGAAGTGTCTTGCACAAAAGCTAATTCGAAACAAACTGAATCCTGTTTAACAAAGAAGTTCATAATAAGCATTAAAGAGTTTAGCTAAACTATGAAAACCACTCGATTTCGTCTTGATCTTGCCTTTAACAACAATGTAAAGAACAAATGAAAACAACTCGGTTGTGCAAAAGAAAATGGATCAATGAATTTCGAACAATACGTGAGACAATATCATGAAAAATAGTATTTGAAAGCTCAAATGCAGACAAGAACATAGAAGCCCATCAGTGAGTTAAAGAAACTCATTTGAGAAATGCAAAGGAAAGTATGTTAAACTATTTTGATAAACCCGCTGTTGTCGAAGACAACCAAATGCTCAACGGATTCCAAAACCATCAGTTTTAGGAAAACCGACTCCTTTTTCAAATTCTCCTGAAATGAGAAGTTTTCAAACGAAACAGTCGGTTAATAAAACTAATGTGTCGGATGGTTCATCTAAACAAGTCACTCAACAGAATTTGCCTCAGAATAGAAAACAAGCGGAAATACACTCGAATGTGCTTAAACCAGGAATGTATAGAATTGCCACTAGCACAACACAAAATAGAGAACCGCAGTTGCCTCATGCTTCTAGGAATACTAATCCTCACGTGTCTACATCTACAGGAGTAAATCACTCTACTAGTGTTAGCAGACCACAGCTTAAGAGCTATCAAGTTAAAGATAAGGTCGTGCCAAACAATAGTCAAGTGAAGTTTACAAAGAAGGAAGTAGAAGACCACCATAGGATTTCTAGTATTTCTAAGAAAACAAAATTTGTACTGTCACATCTGTAACTGCGTACAATGACAGTTCAAATTCCAGAACTTCAAATGTGAATGTTGTTTGTGCTGAATGTGGAAAATGTGTGTTTAATTCTAATCATGATGCTTGTGTTTCTAGATACTTGAATGACGTGAATGCTAGAACTAAGAAGCCTAAGGTAGTGCCTATTAGTGCTAGTAAACCCAAGAGAAAAGCGAACAAATCTGTTGCAACACCCCATAAGAAAACAGTTGCATCAGATACCACTATTCAGAAACCCAAGAGTTACTTTAAGGAGTTGTATGAGAATACAAATAAGGCATGGAAATGGTGGATAGAAAAGAAATGTCCATCAGAATACAAATGGACACAAACGACACCTTCTAGACCTAGTCTTAAATGGAAACCAACGGGTAGAATCTTTAGTAATGTTCGTCTTAGGTGGATTCCCACAGGAAAGTTACTCAACTCTTGCACGGGCAAGGTTGAAAGTGAACCCACACATGGTTCAAATGTAGATATCCCTCATATTCATGCATGCAAACAAACTCTGGGTTTAAGTGCAGGTACATCATTCAATGGTCAAAAGCAACAAAGAATTGACTTAAATGCAGATGCACTATACAATGTAAAGCAGGAAAATCTCAGAGTGTGGTTGCTGAAAATGTTGATATCTAAGAAACCAGTGCCAGAATGGTTTCACAAAAGATGAGCTACATCAAATGGCGTCTGCTGAAAATAACACTTCAGGCCCCATTCCTCAATGTTCAAAATGACGTTTGAATACAGCAGTTCAAGCCTCGGTCTTCAGTGTCAATGACTTCTGATCATAACTGTTCAGAACTCAAAATTTACGACCACAGTAATGAATCATCAAGTTCAAAGCTGGTTCCAAAAGTTGTTCCTCCAGTAGACAAGAAAGCTACATCACGACAAGAGTTGGAATCTAAGCATGGTTATGCATCAAAGACTTTCTATCTTAACTTCGATTTACATCACTTACTCTTCATAAGAAGATGTTTGTAGTGTCGGCTTACCTAAGTTGAAAATATGTCAAGAGTAAACTTTGTTCGTTCTTGTGAAATGAGTGTAAAACTAAAAGAAGTTCATTCAGACAAAAGCTATTCAAGTTCCAAGGAAGGCTTAAATTTGCTTTCACATGGACTTAAGTGGTCAATGCGGGTATGCATGCATAAATGGGAGGAAATATATTCTGGTGAATTGTTGAGACTATTCAAGATACACTGGACTCTTTTTCTACGATCCCATAAGGATGAAATCACCAGAAGTTCTCAAAGACTTTCTCACGATGAGGATTCAACGAGAATCTTCAGCTCAATGTTTTAGTGTCCGTATGACAGAGGCATAGTGTTCTTGACAAGACAACTCCTTGCTTTATTTCAAAGAAGAAGGCATTGAACATCAGACTTCATCTCCTCGACTAACGAACAAAAGGCACACTTGTCGAAAGACCGAAACCGCACTTCTTGTTGAGGTGGCTCGAATATGCTTTTCAGCTTCTAAGCTTCCATTATCATTTTGGGCTGAAGCAGTTGCAACCAACCATGCTTTACTCAGGAAACAGATCAATCATACATATCGAATCATGAAGAGGACGCGTATCCACAGATTAATGACAGGAAACCTTCAATAAAACATCTTCACATCTTTGGTTGCATTTGTTACATAACTAGAGATGGGGAAAATTTAGATAAGATGAAAGAAAAAGGGGATCCATGTGTCATGGGGATATTTACTCAGTCGAAGGGATTTCGTGTTTAAAACAAGGAACTCGCTTAATAGTTGTGTCTTTTTTTAATAATTTTTTTTTTATTATTCAAGTTTGATGAAATCAAGTGTTGATGGTCTGACTCACAAAACAGTTCAGACCTCGCACCACTACGTCTAGCCGATGTCTGTTGATATGTCTCTTCAGGCCTCGTTCTCTAGGACGAAAAAGGCGTCAGATTATGAACTTGACCTGTGCCCCCAAGACAGAATGTTGTCTACAGCAGAAAAGATAAAATACAGATTCGACAACTAGGGTTGTAATTTCTCTTCAGTCCTTTACTTGAAGATATTACATCCAACACGCGGGTCAAGCTGAGGAAAACTAACAATGATTCAAGCACCGAATGCCATCGTTTCAGAAGATGATTTTTCATGGTTTTTGTACACAAGTTTAGAGAAATTGGTGAGCCTTCACTCATTTAGACATTGGGATAATACGGATGTGCATTCATTTCAACACAAAGTCATGTCTTAACGATAGACCAGAGATCATCCATTAGTAACAAGTTTCGTGGAAAATCCACCATGCAGTTCATACAAGACGTACAGCTTGCCCACAGATCCATGAAAATGTGTATGTTCCGCTCACGGTGAGTATGTGTTTGGACCGTTAAAGAACATTAAGGAGGCAATGGCTGAATTCTGCATGGATCGAAGCAATGCAAGATTGAACTTCATCTGTTCGACAGATAAAAGTCTTAGGAACTAGTCGAAAAACCTTTGGCAAGATGATTATAAAAGCTAAAGTGGTTTTATGGTAGAACAAGAAGGATGAAGATCTGACTGTAATTCACAACATAGCATGACTTGTAGTAAAGGTTATGTCACAGGAAGAGGGTAATGATTCGAGAATCATTTGCACAATTGCTCGCTTGGAAGCAGTTGGGATTTTCGTTGCCTACGCAGTCACAAGGCTTTTTCCAATCTATTCAGTGACTGAAAACTGGCAGTTCTTTAATGGTCCTGAGGAGGATGGTTTATGTTGTTCAGCCAGAAGGGTTGTTGATCAGATCGACCTATCCCGAAAAAAGTTCTACCTTATGAGGAAAGCTTTGTATGGTTTAATAGCAAGCTCCAAGAGCACTGGTATGATATACTATCAAACTTCTTGATGTCCAAAGGTTTACTAAAGGTACAATTGGACCCAACGTTATTCAAGATAAAATACGGGGAGGATATTTCTACTTGTGCAGATTTTAAGTTGATGACATAATTTATTGGGTCTACAAACACATAAGATATCAAAAAGTTTTGAAAGTTAATGCACAGTAGATTTGAAATGTCCTTAATAGGGGAGTTGAAATTCTTTTTAGGTTCAGATCCACCAGTCCCCAAAGGTATTTTTAATCAATCAGGCCAGTACCCCTTTAGAAATTCTGAAAAAGCATAATATGGACAATTGTCACTCCATTGGTACACCATTGGCTACTAAACCCAAACTAGATGTAGATTTGAGTGGAGAACCCGTAGACCAATCTGATTATCGTAGTAAGATCGGGTCACTCATGTACTTGACATCTAGTAGACCTGAATTAGTACAAGCATATGTTATTGTGCACTTATCAAGCAACGACCGACACCAAAAGCACCTCAAGGAGGTGCATAAAGTATCTTTAAATACCTAAAGGGTTACATTACATGGGGATCTCTGGTATCCAAAGGATTCTGGCTATTTATAAAACTAACATATTTTCAGGACTCTGATCATGAGGGATGCATTGATACTCGCAAAAGCACTTCTGGAGGGATACAGTTCCTTGGTGATAAGCTAGTAAGTTGGATGTCAAAGAAACAAAACTGCACTGCAATGTCTTCAGCAGAGTGCAAAAGTATTGGCGTTAATATGCAGAGTGTGCTAAGTAATGTGGATGAGGTCAAAGCTGCTTCAGATTTATGCTTCAATAAACAAAATACCGTTGTATTGCGACTCTCAGTCAGCCATAGCAATATCATGAACCACGTACAACATTCGCGGAACTTGCACATCCACACTCGGTATCATTTCATAAAGGAACAAGTTGGAAATGGTATAATTGGGGAATATTTTTTTTATTTTTGTCTGATATTCGTAATTACACAATTAGCCTGACATGTTACGAAAGCCATTCTGAGGATCGGTTTAAGTATCTTGTCAGAAGGATTGGTATGAGATGTTTGACTCCAACTGAACTGGAGGTTCTGACAAATCGTAGACTGCTTGATATCATCATCAAACATCACCATGTACATATTTTTGAGAAAAGCAAAATACAAAAATATAAAATTCAAGAAAATACAAAATCAGAAAAACAGTCAAATTCAAAAGATTCTTCTCGACATGTTCTCTTTGATGCGAGAGTTACAAATAGTTTATAACATTTCAATTCTAATTTTCTAGTATGGCTTTATGTGCAATTATAGTACATACCTCGGACTTAAAAAAAGGAAGGTTTTTAACTTATCTCACAACGGAAAATTAAACGTTTTCTTGGTATTGAGCTGTGTTCTTACAAGAAATCAATTGTTTTTAGCTCTAGAAAAAAGATTTAGTGTACGATAGTGTACGTATCAGTGCGCTTACCCTTAGCGTTAGAAGAGAAGTCCTCTAACATTTGGTTTTTCAAAAAGTTGAACACAATTTTTCAAGAATTTCTCGATGACAATTCATAATCTTTCAAAATTGTGTGTTCAACACTCCATCCCTCACAATGTTTTCAAAAGACAACAATTTCTCAATTGGTCCTATTTTTGAGGGGGAGTTTTTCAAAAAACATTATCAAAATGTTCCAAACCATTCATGCTGATAACAGTTTTCTCCCAATGAATTTTCAAGACAAATTTTAATCACTTGGTATTTTCAAAACTAAGTGTTTATTTTTAAAATAAGGGGAGAAATGTAATTAAAATGTGATCTAATCGACTCAATGTGCTGAACAAATAAGGGGAGAAAATGTAATTAAAATATGATCTCATCGACTCAATGTGCTGAACAATAAGAAAAGGTTTTATGGTTAGAATCTTATACCCCAACAACATCTTAATTTCACGACGATTCTGAAGTCATAAGGTGGTTAGGTTAGGAATCAATCCTAAGGATCACAAACCAGAACCAGGAGGATTTACCAAGATATCCCAAATTTAAAATAGCAGTCCTTAGGATGAATTGGAAGATGGAATATTATATGAAATAATGCCGACTAAGATTGAACTAAACACTCTGGAACAATCACAACAAAGGTGTTAGTAATGACATCCTGGTAAGCATTGAAGGCGTTGAAGAATGAAAAAGAAATGTATGGATAAAGGGTCTAAAGAAAGAAGCCCTCCACACAACTTAAGGCAGAAACTGGGTCAATACATATGCTGTCAGAATCACAAGTTGATTGCTGACATTGAAAACGACATCATGGACCCAGTGATGCAATGCATAACCTTTCTCAGCCACTCGGGTTTCTCTCAATAGAAACTTGTCTCATTTGTCACGGAGATACACACGTTATCTATTGACATCTCATTCCAAGATCGTTGATATTGAATAGGTGGCAGTCTGCTCCAGCCTCTGATTACTAAAACCAAAACGCACTAATCGAGTCTGGAGCCAATAGATCAATATAAATCTCGTCAGGACACATTTTAATACAAACACTTGTTGAACATCATCAAGTTCACAAGCTGTTAACAAGAGTCCTACGCAATATCCTTGTGATATTTGCCAGAACATCAGAGTGATACTTTTAGTATTCACAATGAAGATGGAAATCCTGCTTGAGTCAACCTTAAACAAGCTCTCGGTAGGTGACTTGCAAGATTCTATGTGAATCAAACTTGTGTCAACTGGATATCGATTTGGTCCAGTAAATGAATTGACGGTTGATGAATTTTGATAAAAGCTTAAAACTCCCGATGTGTTACAAAAACGCTTTTACAAGTAACATGTCGATTGATTTTCAAATCAATTTTCTTGATTATCACTAACGTAAACCTGCAGGTTAAAACGGTGGTGACGGTATCCCAATCAACCAAAGTCGATTCATTACCACATATTCATGCTCATTCTACAAAGACAAACAATCATGAAAGCTCAAGATTTAAAGACAAAGACTTCCGCTAACTCTGATTTGAAGCTTTCAAGATGAGGCATAGTATGAGAATGTTGGTCAAAGACACAAGATCGCAAGATGGCATAGACGATAAAGACAATGACAAAGGCTCAAAGTCAAGATCGCAAAGCATAAAGGAACAAGCCTACAACAAAGAACAAAGAGAAAGACCAAGACCACATGAGCTTAACGACAAAAGCAATCTCATTGATCTCATGAAGGAGTGTCTTCAATGAACTCACTTTGGGGGAGATTGTTAGCCTCAAAATATTGAGTCGAACATGAAGTTCGTCCATTATGAATGTTAGTCTCGGTCAATCAATTAGTTAACGTTGTAATAGGAAAGTATCGGGAATCGGGCTCGATAGTTAATCTAATATTGTATATGTTTCGGGTTTAATCCCAAGCAAAACCCGAGCCCGGGTCCTAGTCAAATATCCTGAACGTCACTTAATGTGTCGGGGTATATAAGTAACTTTTCCACCTAGGAAAAGTTAGTGGATTTTTTTTATAATATTTCATTTTCTCTTTTTCTCTAATTTTCTCTCAACTCTCTCACTAGTTTCTCTCTCTAGAAATCTTCCCACTCTCTCTTTTCTTCTTCGATTCGTTATATGTTATGAAGTGATATTCGGGATCCTAATAGGGTTGTATGCTTTGGCTTGTGAGGAGGATGCCCATTGCCTAGCTATCCTTGTTAAAAGTTTTAAGTTGATTGAGGTCTATAGAGAACATGATGTTACGGCTCTAGACTCTTACATTAGGCCACCACGGTTTAAGGCAACAATAGAAGATATTACTGATGAGCCTGGTAGCATTGCAACAAATAGCCCTGAAAAATGTTGTTGTTAACCTGGCATGAGTTTAGTGAGCCAAGTAAGAAACCTGTTTGTGACTCTGTCATACCTAGCTCTTTGCCACAACATGATTCAAGTACACCTTGTAAGGATTCTGTTTGCGAGTCCATTACTTTAATCCCAAGCAAAACCCGAGCCCGGGTCCTAGTTAAATATCCCGCGCATACCTTTAACGTGACGGGGTATATAAGCTTTTTCTTCTTTAGAAAAAGCAAGTTGTTCATTTCTAATATTATTTTCCTTTTCTATTTTCTCTCAATTATCTCTCTATCTCCTCTTTCTCTCTCTAAAAGTTTAACTCACTCTCTTTTTCTTTTCTAGTTCGATTCGTGTATGTTATATGTTATGAAGTGATTACTGGATCCAACATGATTTTTGTACTTTGACGTAGCACCCCATTATTACCTTTCCGCTGCGACCCGATTTTGGGGGTGTTACAGATGGTACCAGAGCTAAGGTTATAGGGAATTGGGTCATTTTTCAAAACCTAGTCTATAACCACAAAGTTTAAAGATTTTCTTTTCTTTCATTTTAAAAAATGCAGAATCCTTCATCGCTTATCCGATATCCACGCGCGCGTATTCTCTGATCCTTACTTACTTTTTCGATTGTCATTATTGCATTATATATAATCTTAGATATATAATACTTAGTTTAAATTCGATCTCTTAAGTTTTCTTTTGACTATCAATATCTATTTCTATCGATCAATTATATAAATATCGACTATCCTGATTAATTTATGATATCAATGCTTAGACTTTATCTCTTTAGGAATTCTCGCTTAAATTTCTGTTATACTTCCGCTTAAATTTCTGTTGTACTTTCGCTTTAATTTCTGTTATACTGAATGATTTCAAGTATCTATCAAATTAACATATTATGAAAACGTCAATTCTACTTTAACTCTCTATAAGTTTTTATACAAATCACTCCCCACAATGTTAGGAAATTATAACACAATTTTATGACGAAAATGAGCATCGCATCGTTAACCCTCAAATATTACTAGCCTGATTACTATGTATAATTTCAGGAAGGACCAATGCCCATGTGAGAGTTGTCACTTTAAACTTCTTGTCAGAAAACAAATTGCTATTGCAATTCAAGTTTTGTGTGCGTGTTCATTAAACGTCGTATACTTCTGGAAATTGAATTAGTGACTGTAGCAACTTGAGCAGTCCTTCACTCTACCTTACTATATAAAGTCGACATCATCAAAAAAAATGTTTTCTTACAACTAAACTCGTTACGCTGTGAATGGAAACAAATAAACCACTAGGAGCGAGCTTGGTCTGCAACATTAAATTTACAACCAAGCATAACAAATCTTGATAACACCCAAGTTAAATAAATTTAGAAAGGAAACTGCAAAAATGACGTTACCAAGCGTGGTAACGAAATTATCGAAAGGCTGAATAAAAGTAAACAAAAAGTTTTATTGCCCAACAGCTATTTAATTTATCTTAGAAATAAGGATTAACATAAGTCATAAGGATATACAAGTTTTCTGACAAACATCCCCTAATATATATTCCTTCCAAAAGAGATCTACGCCGATTGCAAGAACAAGGAGTGGGGAGAGATATTGTTAGAATAAAAGGTCAAATTTTATGAACTACCTTCTTGTATGGGAAGTAGAATGATAAAAAGCCGAGTGCTATCGGCGGTCGCATTCGTCAAAGAGGTGATGATGTTGCTCTTTTTGAGGATTGGATAAGAGAAAATGTAAGTGAAAGATAAGTGTTGTATTGGAGAAATTGGTGGAGGTAAAATTTTGTATAAAAATAGGGAAAGTAACGTTGGGGGTTACTGTTCATCCGTCCGTTAGGGAAATGTTCAAAAAAATATTAATAATAATAATAATAAATATATTATCTTACAACTTTCATAACATTTTTTTCTCTGAACCCGACTTTAGTCATGTGTCGCAACTTGAGCCTTGGGGGACAAGGCTTCATTTAACGGGGAAAGGACAGTAACATCCGTATTTTTAATCAATGTTCGACGCTTAAATTCACTATTTTTTTTTCTCGTAGCGTTTGCTTTTTAATTTTAATAGTTAATGTTATAATCGAGTAAGTTAAAAATAAAACAATTAACCACAAAGGCACCATAAAGAATTTTAAAGTTTTCGTCAAACAAGATATATTTATTTTTACAAAAGTAATAATAAACTTTTTTTTAATTTTATTTTTATTGGTTGTGAAAATGTTTACGTTTCACTATTTAATACATTTAGGCTAATTCGGAATCACCAAACTTTTCTACACTTCATAACAAATACCCATTATTATAACAAATACCCAAGTTTTATAAAAATACACTCATTATTTATTAAACTTAGCCAATATTTTATGCAATAGAAAAAAACCAAGATTTATAAATTACAAGTTTTACTTTTTATTAAAATTAACAACTTTATAACTTGTAAATTATGCTAGATATTATTACAAGATAAATAAAAAATTCACAATAGCACCTTTGCCCCTATATTTCGTGGATATGTTATCAATGGGACCAAATATTGACACATTCTACCATGTTGAAATTGTACAATCTTTTCGTTAAAAGAAATAAAAAAAATCTTAAGGACGTTTAGTAGTTTTTGACCAGAGTCTCCCTTAAAACCTTCCCCCATGGTTCCCTTGTCCCTTGGAGCTTAAGTCTATGACCAAAGGACTCCATTAAAAACAAACATAATGTTCTTTGACTAGTTCTAAGACTATATAAGGCTTGTACTAGTAATCAAACACATACACATATCATTTTCTTGGTGAAAAACAACATGAAACCCTTTTTGGCCTTTGTCCAGGATCACCAGAACAACACCCAAATCTATTAGCAAATTTTTACTTATCATTTTTACACTCATTCTACTACATATCTATGATATTTTATGTGATTTCACATGGCTTGGTTATCATTTACAAGTATTTAACAAGAAAGGAAGCTAGGGTTTTCTTGGTTGTATAAACTTGGGTATATAATCTAAACAAGGGTTTAGATATGGTTGGTATCAACTACATCACACTTAGGGTATTCTTACACTTTAATCATTTAATAATTTTGTTTTTATGTATATTACGTTCTTATAGTGACATCACCTTAGGTTATTTTGTATACATGTAAAAAGTTATCTGCTTGTGATTATAACTTTGTACACCTATTCATGTGTTATGTGGTTGAATAAATTATTGACTAGAGACCCTAAGGATGTAAGACATGTGATAATAAGTGTTATAATGGACTAGTAACAAAGTGGTTAAACTAAAAAGTTATAAAAACTAGTTTTAAACATATTTTTCTAAAAATATTCAAAATTTGCTGTTTTAATTCGAAAAAATAATGCCTTCATTTTTATTTTATAAAATACTACATGTCATGACGATTCCAAAAATGATAGAAACTCGAAAAAACGATTTATATCGCAAAAAGATTACGGACGATTTCAAGTTTTCGTTAAATATATATTTTTATAATAATCTATTTCAACTCAGAAACTTATATTTTTTAAAAAACATTCATTACTATGATAAAAACTTTTTAATACGAGATACGTTACTCGAAAGAATCGCTAAAAACGGAGTTAAAACGAATAAGTTACGACATTTACGAGATTTACGATAACTAAAACTATAAAAATAACTTTATAACTGGTGTGAACAGTAAAAAGTATTGTTCACCAGTAGGTCCAAATTATGAAAATGTCAAATTATGATAACTCGTCCTAATACGAAAGCGTGGGCATAATCTAGGTGTATGCCTGATTGTATGTTAACCCCTCCTTCTGATGAGTCTGTCATCACTTATATACAATTGAGTGGTGTACAAGGAGTTGACACACAAGAGCATGCCCTCCCAATAATACAGTCATAGTTTAGTGACATAAACTTGAGTTTTGTCTCACAGCAAGCAAATGCTTGTCAGGTTATAGATGATGTCATAAGGCAACTATCATTTGAGGATACATAATTGGATGGAGAGGCAGGCTTTGCTGATGTTGCCAGGAGTGGTGTAGAAAGTTATGGGTTAAGTCATGATGAGTATTTTGGAGTTAATGACTTGGACTTAAACTTAAATAAACCTGTAGACCTAAATGTTTCCTAAATTGAAACACAATATGACCTTCTTATGTTTGAGGAACTAGATGTTGTTAGATGTCAGGAACCCATTTTAGCAGAGATTAGAACTCAGGAACCTGTTGTTGAAGAATTTAGAACTCAGGAACCCATTATGGAAGATGTTATAGTTGAAGATTATGTGAGTTCTGGGGAAAATGCTGAACAGGGTAATGGTCAGGAAGATGAATCAGCTCCTAGTGATGGACAGTTCTTCTATGATGATGAAGGAATAGATACTGCATATGAAACTGAATATGATCTCCAGTTTAGTGAAGATGTAGGTACAAATGATGATGATGATGAAGATGAAGATTTTTTGGTTGATGAGGAAAATGAACTTGTGGAGCCTGATGTTGATGTCCATTTGTTTGGTATTAGCATGTATGTTCCTTTTGACAACATTGGTGTCACTAATCTTGTCCCAGATGATATTTTAGAAGGAGAAGATGTGGATGTCATCAATGCGAATGGTTTTGATAGTGATCTTAGTGAAGACAATGAAATAAGTAATTACATGAGGAGAAGGTTAGCTGAATTGAGCAAGGAAATGGAAGGTGTTATAAATGCTAGTGGTCAATGGATGTACTCATTTTACACTGGCCAGAAATCTACAACTGCCAAAGAGGCTAAGGACAGACTCTACCTGCATTCCATTGAAAGTAGAAGAAATTTGAAGCTGTATAAGAATGACAGTGTCATGATAAAAGAAAGATGTAATGGAAAAGTGCATGTATTTACAATGTCACAAGGTACTTGGCCAACTGGCCCAAATTGTGAAATGGAAGCTGGGCCTAGTGGATCAAGTGGCCCAAGTATTAAAAGGAAGAATACATGTACCAATGATGAAAGTCAAGCATGCTCTTTTGTTTTAGATGCACATGATAACGAGGATCTCTGACCTTGGGTCTTGTATGTGGGAAAAGACAAACGCAAAAAAATTGGTTTGTCAAGACACACAGAGATACACACAAATGCCTTCAATCTAGGGAAATCAAACACTGTACTTACAAATTCTTGTCTGAGAAAATATTTGATCAAGTCAGGGTTAATCCGGATATCTCAGTTAAGGCAGTTCAAGACCATCTCCAACGTGACTTAGAGGGTCAGATATCTATGAGCAAAGCTTTCAGAGTTAAAGCTAAAGCTAAAAGAGAGATTAAAGAAGATCACGTTTTGTAGTATTTTAGAGAATATGTTGTTGAGTTACAGTCTACAAACCCTAATACCACTATCAAGATTGTAGTTGAAAGGAATACCAATCCTTCTTTGCCTACTAGGGTGTTTAAGAGAATATACATTTGTGTGGGAGCATTAAAACTAGGTTTTAGAGCATGCAAAAGAGTTCTGTTAGGCTTAGATGGTGCTTTCATGAAGGGGTCATTTCCAAGCTAAGTATTAACAGCTGTTGGACTTGATTCAAACAATGGAATTTACCCATTGGCCTATGCCTTGGTTGAAGCTGAAAGTAAGAGTTTATAGTGCTGGTTCTTATAGTGTTTGGGTGATGACATAGATCTGCATCCCAATTCAAATTTCACATTCATCAGTGATAGACAAAAGGTTAGTATTATGCTTCACTTGTTGAATTCTTAACTAATGAATTAAATGAATTCGTAATTGATTAATGAATTGGTTCATGCAGGGTATCATTTCAGCCATTAAAACTGTGTTCCTAAGTGCGAAACACATATATTGCTTGTGATACATACATAAAAATATGAAGCAAGGATGGTATAGACAAGCATACAAGGATTTGTTGTGGAGATCTGCATTTGTTATAAGTGTTAAGGAGTTTGGAAAGTGTATGTTGGAGCTTAAGAAGATGAATCCAAAGGCACATAAATGGTTGAACAAGTTACCACCAGAACATTAGGTTAGATATCATTTTTCAGGTAACACATAAATGCAGGGACTAACAATGTAATTTTCTTAATGCCAACACAGTTTTTACTGCTTTCATATTTCTGACAACTAGGTAGACTTGTATAACATTTAATGATTTTATAATTTTGGATTTTAGGTAGAGCCAAATCTAATTTATTGCTCAACAACATCTGCGAGGTCTTTAATGGTAAAATAGTTGGAGGTAGGGACAAGCCAGTGATTACACTTTTAGAGTACATCAGGGAGTATTGCATGAAGAGAATAGTGAGTTAATCCGTCCTAATCATACATGTATATATATAATACAAATACGTAATAATGAGGATAGAAACAATTATAGTATAGTATAATTTTTCCGTCGGGTTCTAGAAATTCACTTTTAACCAAAGTGATATCTCAAAAACCTTCCGGGTCGTTTCCTCGACGAGAGGTGAATGAAAATCTACGTTCAAGTTGTAATTCGAGCTTGATTGTCATAAAAGTTTTTGATTTGGTTTTCTAAATCTACTAAAAGGGAAAGCATATAAAAGGGAAGCTAATCTTTTGGTTTTAAACAATTTTTATACTAAAAATTAAACTAATATTAATTCTAAGTTTAAAACTACAAGATTATACTAAAATTAAGTTAAAAGATATAAATGGCAAATATGCTTGCTAAGTGACGTGAAAAGTTCATCAAGTGTGAATTTAGGTTTATTAACGAATTATAATCTTTAGAAAAGATAATTTTCTCACAACGTTGGTTTATTTTGAAAACAATCTAAAGAAAATAATTACTAGATGTGTAATTTGATTATTCTCTGGATTTTGCCCTTTAAACAATCAATTTACAAATCTAAATAATTCGGAAAATTATTAATTTCTAAACCTTTTATAAGTCCACACTTAATTCCCAATTCACTAATCACTTAACAAGCGCTAATAAATCTACTCACTACTCATATCGAAATTCAACATAACAAACATAACATTAAACGACAAAAATAAATCTACACTAAGCATGGCAAAAAATTCAAATAGACAAACATATTATAAAACGATAAAATAAAAACTACACTAATTAATTGAAAAGGGATAGAAAATGAAACCGAATTGGAGACCCGCAATTAAACGAATAACACCCGGTTTATTTAGCTAAAACAACTAATCAAAGTCGGTCTAGCTAAATAAACCCTTAAGCTCCACGCCTCATGAGTAGACCGGTACCAAAAGCACAAAACACAAGCAAACTGTTAAACAGCTAAAATACAATACACAATTTTAATTTGCAAATCTGTTCTTACTTGACCAATTACGTCCTAATCATAACTCAATCATTAGCCCAATTTTAAAATCAAACTCATCAATTAATAATGTGTCCCTATTCTAACCCAGGTCCAACAAACGCAACCAAATTATTTAAAAGAAGAGGCCCACGATTATAAATGGCCCAAACTTGCCCAGTTCCTAATTTCCTATTAACGAACACAAACAAAGAATGTTCGAACGAAAAGGATTCTAACATAATCACAAAAAAATAAGCAGATATGATAAGCTCCGAGCATTTGATCACTAGATAAGCAATCCGATAAACACTAGAATTAAATACTTTGACAAATAAGCAAAACGATTTGAAAACTAATACTACTTTTTAAGCTAGAACAAAATTTAAGATTAAACTTTTTAATAAGCTAAAATCTAATAAGCACTAGACTAGATAAGCACATGAGATAAGTAAAAAAACTTAGGATAAGCTTTAAGTACTCAAACGAAACAAATCTCCAAACGAGTAGCAAATAAGCTCATAACAATTGATCTAACACTTTAAGCTTATATTTTAAACCCAACAAGCTATGTAGAAACTAATATTAATAGAAAACAAAAGCTTCTATTAAAACAAAAATGAGACAAGCACAACAATAAGCTAGATCGAACTTATTTTGAGCTTATTATTCCGAAAAGTACTTAAAAACTTTTGATAATGAATCGGTTTAGCATCGAGAGCTTAAATGAGTCATAATCTAAGATGTTATAAACTTTTGAGAATGTTAAGTCACGAAATAAACACGATGAATTAGCTTATAGAATAAGCTACTTGAAAAGAAAAGAAAATGAGAGATTAAGCACCATATAAGCAAAACGAAATTTTCAATCAACTTCAAACCAAATTTATTACAACATATTAAAAAGCTTGTGAAATAAGCAAATTACATTCAGCAGAAAAAGTAAAAATAAGCAGTTACAAAAAAGAAATAAGCTACAATTAACTAATCTAAACTAAAAAAAGAAAAAAACTCTCCCAACCAAAGAGGGGGAACGGGTATAAACCTTTATATGGGGCAAGGGTTTTAAATAGAGAACAAATTTTTAACCAAATCATTATGCAATCCATAACCACTCATTTTCATCTTTTCGGTGTCATACGATCATGTTTTCCCGCATAAATGATCCAGCATTATCATTGCCTGCACGTGCCCATTTTTTTTTGCTTAGACAAAACGCAGCCTTTTTATAAATCCGTTTGGATCATTTCAATTAGTGAATTGTATTAGAATCTAAAAGTTAAACAACTTCTCAACACTGGCTTGTGGATTCGCCCCTTTCATTTTAGTGGAAGCTCACGTGAGCTTTTGGGAATTAATTTCCAAACACGTGATTCCCTTTTCTTGCTACTCCTTAATTTGCACAGCTACTCTCAATGAAGTTTATATATTTTTGGCTCGTCACGTGTCCATTTGTTACTCGTCCCCTCCTTTGCATAGTGCGGTGGCATGTGATATGTTTTGATTTAATTAGCCAAGCACGTGATCTTCCTTTTCAATATTAATACATCTCATTTGTTCATTATGTAAAAATGGACCATTTAAATGGGCTGGGCAAAAGGAATGGACTAAAGACAATATGGGCTGGCCCGACCCATAAAATGGGTTACGGGCTGGCCCAATAAGATCCGAAAACACCCTTAGACTCGTTTTCTCGCGCTCCTTCCAATCCCATGCTCGGTTTTGTCTGATATTGTCTTTATTTTTGTCCTTTTCTTGATATCCGTACCTGTACATACAAAAACACAAAAACAAGTATATATTTGCAATTTTTATTATGTTTTTGGTTATTTGGGCTCGTTTTTCATGGTAAAAGATATGTATAAAATAGCGAATACCAAATTCCCCCATACTAAAGTATTGTCGTGTCCTCACGCAATGTAATAAATACGCGCTTAAAATTAAAAATTCCAATCCCCTTAAACTAATCACCTCGAAAAGTAGCAAAGTGCTCATCTAAAGGGATTAAGAAATTAATAATTAAAAAACGCCCCGTTTTCCATTTTCAACATTTTTTTATATATATATAATACTTAGGATCATGGAACAAGCAAAATAAATTCATCGTCCCCAACTTTCACTTTCCATACTAAGCTTAAAAACAAGATCATTGTGAAATACAAGTCATGTTACTAAACTCTACTCATACGAGTACTAATTGTTGATAAGTACTTTTCCTCCCTTATTTCACTATTTTGGATCTCAAGATTTATATTTAAGTCATATACCCGAAGTCTCTTTAGAATTTATTTCATACTTATTATTCCAAAATAAAGCGTAACGGTTAAGAACACAATAATTAGCTCTAACCTCTTTCAAATGAATAGATGTCATCAAGATTAAAAGGTTTTTCACATCGAAGGGCAACAAAATTTGGCTTTTATTAGGCTATTTAGCAAGGGCACCATTATGTCATATACCCTAGGCTATTTAACGACTTGAATGGACCATATCTTATTTGCACCATTACTTTGGTCTTTAAGGTACAAAATAAGACAACAAAATTTAAGCAACATTATTAACATCAGTCTTTAGAGGCTACAACATTGGCACGCCTCCGACAAGATGTTAGCAAACATATTTCGATCGGTAACATTCCTCGACCTTGTAGAAGCTTTGTAATCATCGGTTGTGAGCGGCAAGATCCAGCAAAACTTTTATCCAGTCTTGGATTATTATTGAATTTCTACTTATCCCATATACCCTAAGGCTCTTTATGGAATAAAGAAAAATACTGTAATTAATTGTGGTTACAAAATAGTATGCCTAATTAAGCTATCTGAAGTGTACTCATCCTAATTCACAATGAACTAAAGAAAACTTTCTATTAAATAATTATTAACCAAAAACAGCACAACTCTATTTATTTAAACAATATTATATAAAGGTGATTGAAACAAAGCTAATGGGAGAAAACGCCACAAATTTAACACTTATGTGCTGGAAAGAAACCAACTATTCTACGTTAATGTCTTATGACTTATAATAAACTATCATTTCTTTTTTAGTCTTCGCAATTTAAAATCTCTAACAAAGAGATTCACGAATGTTTAGCCATATAAATTCCAACTCGGCATATTTAAAATCTACATGAGATTAGCACAAGTCTTCATTTACGTTAATAACATCAACGCTAGCATGTTAAAATCTACATGGGGGACTAGCCAAAAATATAATCGTTAATTGTTAAGGAAAAAGCTTTAGGTTTAAAAAACCAGATACAGGTCAAAATTTATTTCTCGTTCTCACCTTAATTTATGCCAAAACACTTATTACATTACTTTTTTTAATATTTTTCACTTTTTTTTATGCATTAAAAATTTAATTTTTTTTGAGTATTTTTCATTAATCACTTTTTTTTTTGTGGAAAAATGGGTTACGTGATAACAACTGGCTGAGTTATAATCAAAATCGATAGAATCCCCCATATCTAAAGCTCAAATTGTCCTCATGTGAGATTGTTCAACCCCCATTACTTAATTTCAAAGCATAATTTCAAGCTAAACAGGGTTAATCGAATAAGATAAGATATTGGATTCCCTAAATGAAGCTGGAGATATGAAGCTCGAATGTATGAATGGAAAAAACTATGAGCACGAGAGTCTTCAAAATCTGGGCAATCGGACAAAACAACACAAACAACAAAAACACAAGAACGAGAAAGAAGGCAAGCCCCTTCTCATTAGTTTTAGAAATAGATAAGAAGATAGAACTGCTTGTTTTTGTTACGAGTCACGAGTCTGAACTCAACCGAATTATGTGTCATGGGGAAGCAAATGGAAAAGAAATCTCAATCGGGCTTTCATTAATGTTTGGATAAAATTAAAGCACTTGAAAGTTCCATACCGATGATGAGATGCCACCTGGTTTAAGTGGAGATGCTGGGGTCAAGCTAGTATCTTCACTCCGGTGGAGCAGATAAAAGAGAAACCTCGGGGCTTGGTGAGAAATGGGAGAAAGTTCCTGGATAACAATGTGGAAGGAATTTTCATCTCAGAAAAATCAAATCTCACTTCCCTTCTTGGTCATCATTAAGCTCATTAAAATTGTCAATCATGGGAAGTCATCATAGCATCGGGCTCAAAATATAAGCAAATCTCAACATCCGGTGGTTCCGGAGGAGGACGAGGAAATGACGGATCGAAATGAAATGATTCAAACTCGGGAAGTTCCAAAAAAGGATCATTTGAATTATCATTGCTAATCAACCCCTCCTGATCGGGCTCAATCTCAAAAAGAAACGAATCATACTCGGGAAGAGAGTAATTAGCATGAGTAGTGGTACTGCCACTTCTCGTCTCTTCCGTATGATCGCTAGAAGTCTCGAATTCAGGTAAAGAATTATCCAAATGAGAAAGAGAAGTATCAGACTCCTCTAAGAACGAATCACTAGCCCCGACGGGGATAGGAAATGGAGAAGGAAACTCGAGCACACGATCCGGAGTAGGGTTAACTTTCAAAGATTCGATATTAGAAATAAGACGATGTACGTTTAATAATTTCTCTCGAAGAATAACGTCTTGGATTTGAAAAATATCTTCTAAATCAAACTCTTTCTCTTCTTGGTCAACATCATTCACCTCCTCGAAGCTAACGTAATCGACGTCTTCAAAATCATCGTCATCACTCGAAGTATCATCATTTGGATCAAAATCGGCTTCAACAATTCCCGGTGGAATTGGATCAATATGAGCAAGTTCACCGGCGAACTCCTCGAGAATAGGGTCAATCTTAGAAGAATGAAAAATTGAAGTATCAGGGTTAATCAAAGATTCCACAAAATCAATTTCAACATTAACACGATTATTATCACAAGTAGGCACATCACTCGTATCGTTGGAAATACCCTCGATACTACTTGGATTTGGGACAAGGTTCTCAATACTAGGAGTAGTGTCAAGATGTTCGTCCCCCATACTTAGAGAGTTATCGGGCTCCTCGATCGGTAAGTCTGGTGTGATTGCTTTAGACGTAGAATATCGAGCAATAATATCTCCTAAAGGAATATAATCATCCTCGTCGACAAAAGGAATAGAAAGCATGCGACGACGGGCAGCAGAATACCTTTCTTCATTGTAAGCTTGCTCCTTTTTTCGAACTTCGCTGCCCCATTCATTAAAATCTTGCTTAAGTTTTCGAATTCTAATCTCACAATCTCTCTCATATTCTTCATCAATCTTCTCTCCTCGAAATCTTTTATAACCCAAATCATTCGTAATATCTTTAATTTTGTAATCAACCAATTGCTGCTCATGCCTCATTTCCTCGATACTCATATCCTCTTTTTTCTTTCTTCGATCTTGTTTTATTTCTTCAAGTTCTTCTTGCATTTTATTAAGGGCTTGTAGAATTCCATGACTATCGACGAAGTCTTGCGGGGGTTGTGGTTGGTCAAAACCGGAAGAATCATAACTCGGATTAGGTTCATAGTAAGTTTCATTAATCGGTTGACATTGATAATCAAAGTGAGGACCCCCGCAATAAGCACAACAAAGATATTGTTGAGAAAAACATCGGTGAATCTTGTGTGATAATAATTATCCACTAAAGTTTTGATTGTAACACGGTTCCCTGGCTCATAGGGACAATGCGGGACTGTGATGGACAATCATAACCGTAGTGGAAATCGTTCCCACATAACTCGCCGAAATATGTCTTCGAACTGGGTTGGGTGTTAAGTATATCTGGAGGTGGGTAAGAAAAATTTGGAGAATTATCAAAAAGAATTCGGAGTGTTGGATTATTAGCGATGAATTTCCCTCTTTTAGAAGGCTAATATGAACAAATATCCATCATCAGTTGTTTCAACACCAACCGCACGAGCATCGTCGAACAAAGTATACATCTCACGGATCACCGCATAAATTAGGCAACTAAGTAGTTATTATGAATGTCGAGAATATAACGATAAGTAGATAAGAAGAATAAGAATTAAACAGATAAGAAGATAAAGAAGAATATTTATAGCTTTTTCAAATAATACATACGAAATAAAAATTAAAATAAGAAAGAAAAAATATATATATATATATTTTATTTTTTTATAAAAGAAAATAAAATGGAAATAAAAATATTTTTGGATTTTTGTTTTTAAGATAAAAGAAAAATATTTTTGGGTTTTTTTTAATATTTATATAGGAAAAAGAAAAATAATAAGAAGAAAAAATATTTTTGGATTTTTATATTAATTAGTACAAAAATAAACTTTCCGAAGAAATGATCTTCAAGGCTCGAACACGAACAATCCCGTAGAAATCGCTACACCTCTCCCCAGCAGCGACGCCAAAAACTGATCCGTCCTAATCATACATGTATATATATAATATAAATACGTAATAATGAGGATAGAAACAATTATAGTATAGTATAGTTTTTCCGTCGGGTTCTAGAAATTCACTTTTAACCAAAGTGATATCTCAAAAACCTTCCGGGTCGTTTCCTCGACGAGAGGTGAATGGAAATCTACGTTTAAGTTGTAATTCGAGCTTGATTGTCATAAAAGTTTTTGATTTGGTTTTCTAAATCTACTAAAAGGGAAAACATATAAAAGGGAAGCTAATCTTTTGGTTTTAAACAATTTTTATACTAAAAATTAAACTAATATTAATTCTAAGATTTAAAACTACAAGATTATACTAAAATTAAGCTAAAAGATATAAATGACAAATATGCTTGCTAAGTGACGTGAAAAGTTCATCAAGTGTGAATTTAGGTTTATTAACGAATTATAATCTTTAGAAAAGATAATTTTCTCACAACGTTGGTTTATTTTGAAAACAATCTAAAGAAAATAATTACTAGATGTGTAATTTGATTATTCTCCGGATTTTGCCCTTTAAACAATCAATTTACAAATCTAAATAATTCGGAAAATTATTAATTTCTAAACCTTTTATAAGTCCACACTTAATTCCCAATTCACTAATCACTTAACAAGCGCTAATAAATCTACTCACTACTCATATCGAAATTCAACATAACAAACATAACATTAAACGACAAAAATAAATCTACACTAAGCATGGCAAAAAATTCAAATAGACAAACATATTATAAAACGATAAAATAAAAACTACACTAATTAATTGAAAAGGGATAGAAAATGAAACCGAATTGGAGACCCGCAATTAAACGAATAACACCCGGTTTATTTAGCTAAAACAACTAATCAAAGTCGGTCTAGCTAAATAAACCCTTAAGCTCCACGCCTCATGAGTAGACCGGTACCAAAAGCACAAAACACAAGCAAACTGTTAAACAGCTAAAATACAATACACAATTTTAATTTGCAAATCTGTTCTTACTTGACCAATTACGTCCTAATCATAACTCAATCATTAGCCCAATTTTAAAATCAAACTCATCAATTAATAATGTGTCCCTATTCTAACCCAGGTCCAACAAACGCAACCAAATTATTTAAAAGAAGAGGCCCACGATTATAAATGGCCCAAACTTGCCCAGTTCCTAATTTCCTATTAACGAACACAAACAAAGAATGTTCGAACGAAAAGGATTCTAACATAATCACAAAAAAATAAGCAGATATGATAAGCTCCGAGCATTTGATCACTAGATAAGCAATCCGATAAACACTAGAATTAAATACTTTGACAAATAAGCAAAACGATTTGAAAACTAATACTACTTTTTAAGCTAGAACAAAATTTAAGATTAAACTTTTTAATAAGCTAAAATCTAATAAGCACTAGACTAGATAAGCACATGAGATAAGTAAAAAAAACTTAGGATAAGCTTTAAGTACTCAAACGAAACAAATCTCCAAACGAGTAGCAAATAAGCTCATAACAATTGATCTAACACTTTAAGCTTATATTTTAAACCCAACAAGCTATGTAGAAACTAATATTATCAGAAAACAAAAGCTTCTATTAAAACAAAAACGAGACAAGCACAACAATAAGCTAGATCGAACTTATTTTGAGCTTATTATTCCGAAAAGTACTTAAAAACTTTTGATAATGAATCGGTTTAGCATCGAGAGCTTAAATGAGTCATAATCTAAGATGTTATAAACTTTTGAGAATGTTAAGTCACGAAATAAACACGATGAATTAGCTTATAGAATAAGCTACTTGAAAAGAAAAGAAAATGAGAGATTAAGCACCATATAAGCAAAATGAAATTTTCAATCAACTTCAAACCAAATTTATTACAACATATTAAAATACTTGTGAAATAAGCAAATTACATTCAGCAGAAAAAGTAAAAATAAGCAGTTACAAAAAAGAAATAAGCTACAATTAACTAATCTAAACTAAAAAAAGAAAAAAACTCTCCCAAAGAGGGGGAGCGGGTTAAACATTTATATGGGGAGAAGGGTTAAATGTGAAAATTTGAACCAATCATTTTGCAATCCATTAACCAATCATTTTCTTCTTTTCGGTGTCATACGGATCAGTGTTTTCGCATAAATGATCCAGCCATTATCTTGCCTCCACGTGCCCATTTTTTGTTGCTTAGACCAAACGCAGCCTTTTATAATCGTTGGATCATTTCATTGTGAATTGTAGTTAGAATCTAAAAGTTATAACAAACTTCTCAACACGTGTTGCTTGTGGATTCGCCCCCTTCATTTTAGTGGAAGCTCACGTGAGCTTTTGGGAATTAATTTCCAAACACGTGATTCCCTTTTCTTGCTATTCCTTAATTTGCACAGCTACTCTCAATGAAGTTTATATATTTTTGGCTCGCCATGTGTCCATTTGTTACTCGTCCCCTCCTTTGCATAGTGCGGTGGCATGTGATATGTTTTGATATAATTAGCCAAGCACGTGATCTTCCTTTTCAATATTAATACATCTCAGTTGTTCATTATGTAAAAATGGACCATTTGAATGGGCTGGACAAAAGGAATGGACTAAAGATAATATGGGCTGGCCCAGCCCATAAAATGGGTTACGGGCTGGCCCAATAAGATCCGAAAACACCCTTAGACTCGTTTTCTCGCGCTCCTTCCAATCCCATGCTCAGTTTTGTCTGATATTGTCTTTATTTTTTTTCCTTTTCTTAATATCCGTACCTGTACATACAAAAACACAAAAACAAGTATATATTTGCAATTTTTATTATGTTTTTGGTTATTTGGGCTCGTTTTTTTATGGTAAAAGATATGTATAAAATAGCGAATACCATGAGTGTACAAAGTGTCATTGATAAATGTACTGGTCCTTTGACCCCTACTACAACCGAAATTATGGAATCCATCAAGAAAGAAGCTCATTTCATGAAAGTGCAATGGAATGGAGCAAATAAGTATCAAGTTTCAGGTTTGTGGTGATCAGTGTGTTGTGGATGTAGTGACTATGACATGTTCATGTAGGAAATAGGAATTGACAGGGATTCCTTGTTAGCATTCTGTTGCAGCTTGTTGGAATATGGATCTGAATGATCGAGCGGCACCGCCCCCAAAAGCGTAGGTAAATCCTTGTTATTGGTTGACTACATAGAAGGAAACATACTCTCACAAGGTACAACCAATCAATGAGACAAATTACTAGGAGAAGTCCACATGTCCAACAACACTTTTGCCACCCAAGCATCATGTCCAGGTAGGCCGACCAAAGAAGAAAAGAAAGAGGCCCAAACAAGAGGGTGAACCATTTGTGAAAGATTGTAAACTAAGCAAGAAAGGAAGAACCATTACATGTGAATCCTGCGGAAACATTGGACACAATACAGCAAAATACAAAGGACAAGGTCGAAAGGCAACAACAGCTAGTTATTTGAGCTTCAAGTTTTAAGTGTGTCTTTGATCTAAACATCATGGAAAAATTTAAAAGTTGTTTTTTGATATAGGTGGCAACAATGCAGAAGCCACTGGTAGTGCATCTAGGCAAGAACAACAAACAGGCCCTGCAATTGGTCAAGATGGTTCACGTGGAACAGGTGTTGTGATGCTATAGGTTTGTCTGCTGCTGATGGTTAAGGTGGTGCAGGCGGTGCATGTGTTGGTGTTGGCAGTCAAGGTTCATCCCGTACTAGATGGACAAAGAGAAGAGTACAAACAGAAAGAATTAGTCCACTAAAAGGAACTCCCACTCAACCTGCAACTTAACCTTCTACCAATTCTCAAGTGCCAGTGACTGAAACAAGGAATGCAGTTGAAAGAGAAATGAGTGATGGTATACCAACATATGCAAGTGCAATAGGTGGTGCAAGTGAATGGTCTTTTCTGTAATTCCAAAAACTAATAGGTTTCAATAGAGAATGTCTGTAATCCAAGTCTATATCTGTGGCAAACATCAAAGTCCACATCTATAGCAAACATCAAAGTCCTTTTACATGCAAACATAAAAGTCCACTTAGGTGGAAAATGGATAATTTCACTTGTTTAGGACTGATTTAAGTTGTTTGTGACCTATTTTACTTATTATCTACACAGTTGGTCCATGATGTGCAAAACCATATAAGTAGCATGGGAGGTTATACACAGCTTGATATGGAAACCAAGTTTGCCCGTTTGGTCCCTATATAATAATGAATGTTGTTTGTTATACGTGTTACTACGTTTCATAGTTTACTTAATTTCCAAATAAGTCAGAGTCATAATTTAATTGCAAAAACATGTCAGTATCATGACAGTTTATACACACTTGGTCCTTGATGTTATAACCGAGTTTGCCCGTTTGGTCCCTATTCAACAGTGATTGTTGTTTATTACACCTGTAACTACGTTTTGTATTTCCATTGGCGGACAAAAGGGCTAGTCTCATGGCGGGCTAATCTCTTGGCGGGAAAATAAAGAATTGTGGTTTTCCTTACATGATTATTCCCTGAAACCCAATTACGCCATTGGACCGTCAAACCCTGATACACCATTGGACCCTCAAACCCAAGTATTTAAATCGATACAAATTTACCATTTTTACACACTGTATTTCGCCCTCTGATTCTCACCCAACAATCTTAATAACTCAAAACATGTCTTCAGCAAGTGATAACGGTAACTTTCCCATGGTTGACGAAGAACACTTGATTTTGAAGAAAATTTCACCTATGGCTGAAGAAATCATGGTAACGTTACGCGAGAGTCTTGAAAAAAACTGTATTTCGTCCTCTGATTCTCTTTTAGAAATCAAAATAACTAAAAACATGTCGGCAGTAAGTGATAATGGTAAGTTTCTTGTGGTAGACGAATACAACTTGATTTTAAGAAGATTTCACCTATGGTTGAAGAAATCATGGTAATGTTATGCGAGGGTCATAAAAAAGGTCAGTGACATCGTTTGGTACACTAATGAAATAAGAGAACAAGTAGAAAAGATTGTTGATGGTTTGAGAGATATAGTTTCCTATTTAGATGTTTAAGTTTTAGTAGATCGTTAGATCTTGTTATGTCATGTGTATCCAGATGACATAATGATGTTGGTGTTTGTTTTGTAAGTTGTTATTTGTTCAGTAAGTTGTTGTTTGTTCAGTAAGTTGTTGTTTGTTGAGTAAGTTTTGTTTGTTTTTTATGTTGGTGTTTGTTTTTTATGTTGGTGTTTGTTTTCTTATGCATATAAGAGCATAGTTTTGACAAGTTAGCAATTTGTATATAACAATTAGAAGAAAGTTATTTGAGTTACTAAGACATGCCAAAGTCAACAAATACTCTTTGCAACTTCAGAACAAAGCATAGAAACTATGCAGACTCACCATCCTTGTGGAATACTTTGACTATATTTTTCATCGTAATATTAAGATAATGATGAGTTGATTGCTTGGGAGAAAAGACAAAAACATTATGGAGTATTAAAGCCGCTCCTATGGTAATTGCCTTTGCAAACCTCTTCTCTGTAAGCACTTTGTAATGAATAGTACAGAAGATTATACCAGAAAGGTCTTTGAGTGTTACTGTAAGATCGCCCAGCGCACTCGGAGTACAAGACTTGATAACTGCAACAACTTTCTCAAGTTTCCCATTCTTGAGAAATTTCTTGACATCTCCAAAACAACCCGTCACGATCCTTCCATCCTCATTGACATAGTCAAGCACACTAAGCCACGACACACACGTAAAACTGTCATCCTCACCCACATCCTTAATACATTTTCTAATATACTCTTGTGTAGACATTACAGATTTCTCCCCACCTTCCCGAGTATCAGCTATTCTATGGAGCTTGGCCGTTTGAACAATACCAGCTGGACCTGTATTATCCTAATGGGATTTAAAACACAATTATCAACTTGATTGTTTTGAGATGAAAACAGGGTGTGGGTGGTGGTGGTTATCTCAAGGACTATGTGAGGGTTGTTGCTGGGACGGACGACGGGGGTAAGTTGAAGATCAGAAATCATCTATATCAAGGGCTTGTTCCCATTCATCATTTGGTGGTGAATTCACTTTTTAGTGGATGACTGCAATACTGATTTACTTTGATAACAATTTACACTAGTCTTAAATAGGGTGTTTCAGGTAAACAATGTTTGACTTTTTTGCCCAAATATTCACTTGTACTGTTCTAAAAATTGAATAGGCTTATCTATGAATTTAGTCATTGACATTTATGGTTTTCAACTGCGCTAGAACACCTTTTATATTTAGTCCTTTCCCGTTTACCAGCCTATATTTTCTACATCCGTTCAGATAAATAGGGAAAAACCTACGACCACATCACATGCCATTTTCATCTAAAAAGTTACACTTTCACTTGGTTTCTAAAAAAATGTGAAAAAACTAACGATACCATAACATCTTCACATGGCTAACAATGAAACTGAATGTTCACCAAGTGAAGTATGTTTATTAGACTTTGATAGTGGGTTGCTAATACCAACTCCATGGTTTGATGAGTCCAAGAATGAAAAAAGGGCAAAAAGGTGGAGAGAAGAATTCGAATGGAAAAGATCCTTGTTTGAGATTGACCTTACGTTCGGCATTAATGCTTTTGATTTAGACAGAGGCACTGAGGTAATGAAAGACAAGGTTAGCCAGGAACACGTGTGTGAAGAAGAGGTACCTTTGAACAACAACATAGGAAAACAAAGTGGTAATCATGTAGAGATGCCAAGTGAAGTAGTAGAACAGGGGATGGATGATCATGTGCCTGATGAGATTGATGGTGCTAAGTGTGAACAGGTTCCAAACCATGTTGTTAACAAAGGTAACCTTGGAAGTTCTGGTTTGTAAACAGGTTGCAAACCATGGTGGTGATGAACTAGTAGACAAAGGAAGACCACTAAAGAGGAAAATGGTGTATGCTGAATAAATGGATGATGTATTTACTAAAGATGACGTCAATGCAAAGAAAGGGTCGTTTATGTGCTATCTTCTATTACTAATGTTTTGGATCTTAAATTACCATTGTATGTATTTCCTTGTAATTTTTTTGTTGTATGTATATATGTTATGTTTAAGGGAATCAAGTTTTGCAACTGGTTTCCATTATTTTATCTCCAAGGTAACAACCTTGGTCAAACAGAGTAGTGTTCAAACACCATTGGAAAAATTACAAGGTCTTTGGTTTAGACAAAACAGGTTAACGGGTGTGAGTTCAGGGATGAATAGTGTAATTCATACATAAAAAACTACAATACCAACAAGACATTATAGTGAAATGATTCATTGATTAATAACCAAAAGTCCAAAACTTTAAATCATACATTCATCAAAAAACAAAAGGACAGGAACGTTAACAAAACTTTGAATCAGCCGACCTTCTCCCGTTTACAGAGATTTATAAAAGTCAACCAGGTGCAACTGTATAGCTATCATCCTCATCTCCATCGCCTTGATCAGATCATCCTTCTACAGACCCTTGAGTTCCTCCCTCGTCTTATAGGCAATCACATTTCCCGGCAAACGTTTAAGCTCTTGTATAAACAAACGCCTTTCATCTATACTATCAACCAACTGTCTCGTTAAATTGTTAATTTTAGTTGCTAGATGAACTTCCCTCTGCGTCTTCATGTTGAAATAGACGAGCAATTGATCTCGCAGCTTGCCTGAATTTGCTAAGAGCCTAAGTTCTTCCAAATGCACAAACCCACGGTCAGCATTCATTGAAAAAAGTTTGGTTTTAAGATAGTCAAAGTGTTTACCAAGTTAAGGAATGTATGTGTGTGTTTTGGATACGAAGGACCAAATGCGAAGTGTATTTAAATACAAGTGAATACATGGAGATTAATCGACTACACAAACGAAGAGTCGAAAACGCTATGATTACATTGGGAAGGTATATGTAAAACGTGGTTAATTTTTTTAAGGACCAAGCATGCAAGTAACGTGTACAACATTTATTGTGTATTTTAGCGGGAAATGGAAAACCAATAGAGTATTAAGGGACCAACAGTGTAATTTACCCAACAATATAAAAACGACTAGGTAACCCAACGGGCAACGGGCATAAAGTCCCGGCTTTTTTTACTAGACAAAAATACAAACAAAGGCAAAATTACAAAACCGTTTCAAGAATGTCTTCATCTTCTTCCTTCGGTCCTACAGAGTGTAAATGTGGGCTTCCATTGATGACGTCAACTCCTGGACACGTGAAAACCCTGCTAGATGATTTGGTGTTTGCCCTAACAATTATGTAAGCCGTTGCATTTTTCTAGATCTTATTTTATTAGCTAATTATAAATTTTCTTATTTTCAGAAAATAGAAATCAAGCACTGTAAAAGATGGGATTGGTGTGATCTGGAGTTAGAGATTAAATGGTACAAAGATCATTTATATGAGATGCATCTGCTTCTTAGTCCCTCGCAAAGAGAAGAACTAAAAAATGGATTAACAAGCCGAGAAGAACTTGCAGTCCTTCAAGTTGAGTTTGCTGATATGGAAGGTCAAATGCAGAAACTCATGGAAGAATTAAAGAAAAGTCAAAAGAATGCTTTCTTTTGGAAGTCAACTGCGATAGTGTTTGCGGTTGTGGCTTCATTTATGTTTGTTATGAATTAATTAGTTGGAATTTATTTTGTCTGATCAATTATATGAATTATCCATGATCAATTGTTTTTCTTAGTGCCAAATGGTTTTACAGATTATTTGACTTTTGCTAAATCACAGTTGTAACAGTGATCCCAATTTACTTTTGTTGACTTTATTAGTCAAACAAATTAACACATACATCCACAGACTAACAACCAAAACTATTCATTATATCAATCAACTCAAAACCACATTCATCCACAATACCATAACTACCAAGAACATCTACTCAAAAAGCAACTACCCTAAACCTTCACAATGTACAATAAACATATACCCCAAACACAACCCAGCTGATGATGAGATATTTCATCAACCTCAAACGCTTTTCTTCAACCATAGCAAGGATTTCTTCAAGCTCATTACGTGACCTCAACAACCCTGGGATAATCTGAACAGTTGACACATTGGTGGATCAAACCAACGGATGAAGTTGACACAGGTTGGACTCTGAAAATAAAAGAAAAAGTATGTGTAAATAAACAAACAAAATGAATTGTTACATATTTTTCGATCGGATCATACTTACAAGTATAGTAAAACCATAGAAACGACGACCAGGATTCCGATTAGTCCATGATGTTCTAATCACGGCTTCCAAACCACACGAACAACGAACCATTAAGTATAGTAAAACCATAGAAACGACGACCAGGATTCCGATTAGTCCATGATGTTCTAATCACGGCTTCCAAACCACACGAACAACGAACCATTAAGTATAGTAAAACCATAGAAACGACGACCAGGATTCCGATTAGTCCATGATGTTCTAATCACGGCTTCCAAACCACACGAACAACGAACCATTTTATAATTTTTGTCTTATACCTTGCAAACCATCATTTATAATACACAAAAACGATTCAGGGACCAATGGTGCAAGTGCTAAACGGCAAAAAACCCAACAGTAAAGCACCAGTTCGAAAAAACGAAATAACGAAAAAAATTTGGAGTTAGGGCCCAACAACTAATTCACAAACGAAACCATTTTATAATTTTATTGTCATATACCATGCCAACCATCATTTATAATACACAAAAACGATTCAGGGACCAATGGTGCAAGTGCTAAACGGCAAAAAACCCAACAGTAAAACACCAGTTCGAAAAAACGAAATAACGAAAAAAATTTGGAGTTAGGGCCCAACGGTGAAAAAACGCAAAAAAATATATAATTACTAAAATGTTCATCGTTGAATAGTCAAACTAACACCAGTTACGTATAACGGGGCTCAAGGGAACAAACGGGTAACAAAAATCGACTTTAAGGATTAACGACATCGACCCCCGTTATCTAGGGACTGAATCCGCAATCTGGCCTAAGTACAGGGACCAACGGTGCAATTTACCCTTAATTTTATAAGTAAAATATCTATAGGAGAATAATCTAATAAAAATAGAAAGAAAATTGGCGGTTATTTATCCAAACAGAAACAATAAATAAAACCAACAAAACCCTTTTGGTGTTGGAAGTTAGAATTAGAGTGCCAAAAATGGCGGCTGAAACTGTTGCAGCAGCAGCAGCTTCTTCACATATCCACAAAAACCATTATTCCAGCTGGGCTACTCGAATATCAAACAAACGGCGTCTGCTAACACCCTCTGCAGCAGCTCAACCAATGGATATTCACACCAGCAAATCCTACAAACAACTCGGTATTACTCCCTCCGTCCCATATTAAGTGTCCACAATGGAATCTTTTAAGTCTTTTTTCCTCAACTTTGACCATAAATATTTTTGTTTGTGTTATATAATATTGAACGAAAATTCTACCAACGAAAAATATATTCAAAACTCTATCCATTCATATATCTTGCATCAAATATCATATAATTTAAGAAAAAATCATTAAGGTCAAAGTTGAAGAAAAAAGACTTTGAAAAAGTCAAGTGGACACTTAATGTGGGACGGAGGGAGTACTATTTACTTATTACTTATAAGGGTCACTTTTTCAGCTTATGGGTTTTTCAATATTGTGGCCGAATGAGTAAATTTTGGTAATTGGTGTTACAAGTAATTTAGCATTGCTGTTAAATTTAGTGGGTGAGGATGATATTTGATTGGTTGAAGAGCGTAGTCGACCCACTTTTCTTAGACTCTGTGTTTTTGTACGATGACAGTAATTTTGGGACGGAGTTTGTGTTTCCGAGTAAAATCTTATAAAAGGAGAAAATGCTAATTTACTTTTGAATTGTCTAAAATTTTTAACTTTGATACTATAAGTACAAGTACTTTAGTCTTATATGCATTTCATAAGCATAACTATTACTATTACTATTTGAAGGTCAAAATTACAATTTTTTTATCGTAAGATTAAAGGGACGTTTGGCTAAGCTTGTTAAAAAAGCTCATGGCTTTAGCAAAACTCATTAATTAAATGGTGTTTGCCTTCATTTATAGTACAATGTGCTAATAAATAAGCTTTTAGCCACACGCCCCTAAGTTTCCCTTCGTTGGTCAAAAGTGTTTGTACATACCCAAAAGAAATATGTGTGAATACTACGCCACCATTTATACAGTATTCCGTTGTACGTCTATAGATATGATACTAATGATTCAAAGAATCCATCTCAATATTAGATATTGGATAATGATAGCAGCTCGATTAGCCGCATTAAATCTTTTTACAGTTAGATTCCAATGTTTCTTATCAGGAGTTTTGCAGTCCAAACAAAGAACAAGTTATTTTTTAGTGACGGTTTGGTTTGGTTTGTGTAGGTATGTTCTCGCTGAGAAAGAAGATAGAGGATTCTGTTAACCGTGCTGAGATGTTGGGTTTAAGTGCTTTGGAGTTTGAAGAAGCACGGCGAGTCAAACAGGAAGAAATGGTACGTGAATATGATTTGTGGGACGATTTAGCCAAGTCTAGTGACATCTTAATCAAGTTAGCCGATAGTGCTAAAGTGGTTGATGCTCTTAAAGACCTTACATACAAGGTAATTTTTTTTTTCAATGAACCCAACTTTTTTTCAGCAAACAACACCACAATTTGACTAGTTCACCCACCCTTTATAGAGATGAAATTTAGACTAATGTGATAATTAGCTGTAATAAAACTTGGTACATGATATAGTGTTTGGATGTTTTTATGTTGCTTAAAGTAATAAAGTTATATACTTGTAAATTGTAATATTCACCTTCTGATGGGGTTAAGCGTTTCACAAATTCTGATTACTTATAGAAATAATAGATTAAATAAGGGTATGCAGGTAATTCACTCTAACCTTTGGATAATCGGTTTACAACGAGTATGAAACTGATTACTTTAGCCCCTATTAGTTAAATAATCATAAGCACAAGTAGGTTACGGAAACATTAAAACTGATGTAACCATTTAATCACTTTCTGAACACGTATCCAAACACCCCCTCAGGGTTATTTCTAGCTTTGATTTGCTAAAAATCTTGTTGTATATTATTTTTTTCTTTCAGTTAGCTACAGCATTAGGTATCGTCGTGCCATCGGGGTGGTGCCATGGGCAAAAGTGGTGCCACCTCGGCACTTTTTCGTATAACACCACAATCCACTACAACACCAAAAACACCCCTCCCTCATACAAAAGCGTTTCCATGGGCAAAAGTGGTGCTATGGTCCACACATACCCCACTAAAACACAAATACTAACACCAAAAAATAAAAAATAAAAAATAATAAAAATTGAGAAATGCGTATGGCGTGAGCGGGGTATATACCAGCCCAGGACTGATGAGCCGAGCTCCGGTGTGGGAAGTGGTGCCATGGTTTGGGCTGTTAGACAACGCCAAGCTACGGCCTATGGCTTGACGATACCCTACCCTCTAATGGTTGTTATGTTAAATTTATACAACAAAATGCTACTACATATATTTAATGTGATTATCTTTTATACATTTAGGTTGAAGAAGCCAAGCTAATTACAGAGTTGGCTGAGATGGACATTATAAATTATGCACTTCTTAAGCAAGCATATACCGCATCTGTAGATGTGAGCAAGTTTTTGGATAAGTATGAGATGTCCAAACTTCTTAAAGGGAAATATGAATTTGAGGGAGCTTGCATTATTATAGAAGCGGGACCTGAAGGCATGCGATCTGAGGTTCATAGCTCATATCTTTCTCTTATACTTCTCTTTAAAGTGCTTCTATAAGTATCAACAAATGTGTGTGAAATGGTTGATGAAGTTGTGCATTTCAAGCAAGCTATGTTTTATTACTTGAGTCGCTTATAGAATTAGTACATCCTTTTCAGATATGGGCGGAACAGCTTGTTGGAATGTACATGAAATGGGCTAAGAAGCAAGGTTTAAAGGGACGGATAGTAGAGAAGAAATGCATGCCAAAACCACGTGGTATCAGTTCTGTAATCATTGAGTTCGAACAAAAGTACGCATATGGTTACTTTTTAGGGGAAAAGGGTACTCACAGAATGATAACATCTCATCCCGAATCCTTATCTGAGGTATTTTTTATGCAGAAACTACTTGTAAATTGAAATCAAATCCTCTGTTGAGATACATATTCTTATACTATTTAGATAAATGTTCACAATTTTTTTTATAAATTTAGGTTAGCTCCGCTTCCGTAGATGTGGTGCCTTTATTCCTTGAAGAAACTCGTGAGTTATTTGTTGATGAGAAAGACTTGAAGATCAACTACCTTTCATTACATGAAGATGATCGAGGTCGAAAAGGAACTATGGTTCAAATTCAACATGCTCCAACTGGTTTAACAGTTCACTCATCAGGTATTTGAAAACTAAAATATATGAAAAAGATTGTGTTTTGTTAGTTTATATATGCTTAGCATCTACTAATGAGTGTTGTATTGAAATTATTGTAGGGGAAAGGAACCAATTTTCAAACAAGATGAAGGCCCTTAATCGGTTAAAGGCAAAACTACTAGTAATATTGAAAGATCAAAATGTCACCAATATTACCGAAATTAAGAACGATGCTGTTATTGACCCTTGGCACCAAGAAACGCGAAGGTATGTGTTTCGGCCATACAAGCTTGTTCAAGATGTAAAAACTGGGATTCAATTGGCAGACCCGAATTTTGTTTTAAATGGCAATCTTGACCCTTTTATCAGTGCTCATATACACAATAGACATTTATGTGATATGGGATGAAAGTAGGTTTGGGCCAATCTCGTGTAGAATATATGTTGTTAGCGTGTATGCATATGTTTATGATATCTCATGATATTGAGATGTAATTTTTTGTGGGTTTATGATGGATCCACTTGTGAGATTTGGACGGTCAATGATGTTTATTAGGACAATTTTGTGTAACTTTGAACGGGCTTGCGTTGGATGTGATTTGGTATTTGAGATCAGTGTTATATTGAACCTGTTCAAGCCGGAGAAAGTATCTGTTTGGTTCCTATGCTAAGCTATTGATTCCTGAGTAAGTTTTGTTTATTGCATTAAAAAAAAGAGTTGCTATTATGTTCCCTTACTAAGCCAAAATAAATGGTTAACAGTCTTAAATTAGTGACATTCAGATCGAAATGCCTGCAATTTGAACGACTTTTGGTCTTTTTCTGATCTTGTACATGTACTGCTGCACTAATCTTCTCCCAGGATCGGATTAGGATATGGGAGGGGTGTTAAAACTCAAAATGAATTTGGAATGATGTTATAATTATAGTAATGGTATAGCAAAGTGACCTCCTTAAAGATAAGCCACTATGAAGTACACAGCCGTACTGTAGACTTGCCCAAGAGCAATAGCTATTTGAAGCAGGTGACAATACTGCTTTCTGACGGCTATCACATACCTGTTAAATAGATCATGAAGCGTCTAATCGATGACCGAACATTGTTCTTCTTACAATGCAACAAATGAAAATTACAGAGCGAAAAGGCAAGCTGGGCCCAAGAGAAGTTGAATCCCTTCCATGCATCTGGACTCCCCTTTGCTATTTTCTTTCCCAATATTTCTTAAAGTTATAGTGATAACGGTCTCTAAGTTTGCTCACTTTCATTACATACTTTCTTCATGGCGGTTCAAGCTATCGAGCTAGTGTTTGGGTCACCAAGTTATGTGTAGGATCGAATATCAAATGCAAGTACAATTGCCCCGTTGATGTTAAAATTTACAATATCAATAACTTATAAACTCCTGCAAGAAAAGTGGGAGTCTTCTGTTTGTAAAACTCTGAGGACAGAACAAAATAAACCGCAACAATCATATGTGTGAGGCTAGTGAAAATCCACCAACACATGAAAACTTTGTCGAGTTTTGATATTCAAGGAAACGGCCCTATATTATTATATCAAGAGAATGGTTGTTTGCACCAGAATATTTTATACTTCTACTTTTAGTTTATCATAGGCCATACTAGCTCATATCTTAGTTAGGATTCTGTGTTAAGGGGATGTTTGGGATTGCTAATTTTTACAGCTTATACATTTTTCTAAGATGTTTGGAAACACATATTAATATTCACCAACAAAAATAGGTATCTCAGCTTAAAAAAAAAAATTTAAGTAGCTGATATCTCCATCCAAACACTTGAAACTCAAAAGTGCTTATTGGCTTTCAAGTCGCACTCTATTCCAATAAACCAACAAAATAAACAGTTGTAAACACCCACATACAACACTTTGTTGATATTTATTGTTCATAAGGAATGCGAATATATAGGGTGTTAAAAATATGTTGCAACAACTGGGTGGTTTGAAATTTGCTAATAAAGTGTTTATCTGTTTATTTATAAGTTGCATAAGCATTTTCTTGTGTTTATATAAATCTGCTTGTTTGACTTTTTAAAGGCAGACAAGGCAATATTAAGCAATAAGACATAGTTTTAAAGTTGATATGTTTAATCATCAGATTCACTTGTATAAATAGAGAGGATCATTGTTGACTCAAGATAATCAGAAACAAAATGGATATATAAATAACAGATTAAGTAGTTGATCATAATTGCGATTAAACTAGCTGAAATGATCAGAATGTAGTTGAGTACTATGCTACCAGCACGGAGCCAAATGAAGGAGACGGCTATGAAAGATGCAGAGCCAAAAACAGCGAGAATGGTAAATTGAGAGAATACGACAAGTACATAATCATATCGTCTGGAAATCAAAGAGGGCTGGGGTTGACAGTAGCATAGGATAGAAGCTCAGGATCACGTTCGAATATCTCCTTTTGATCCGATTTCAATGTAATTGTGGCTTCAACACCACCACCCTTAAACGTATCTGTCAAAGTCACAAATCTTGAGAATCTGTTATTCATAACATGAAACCGTATCGGCTTTCTCCATCCAAAATCCAGATTGTGTATTCCACTGTTCAGCACGCTGCTCATAAAAAGACAGTGATCTCCTTGCTTGGTCACATCCGTGAGATCTTTTAACTTCTTTAATACTTTATATAAATTGTTAATTTTGAATTAACTTTGTACAAAACTTGTAGACTACTATATACATATAAGAACGGTTACATAGTAGGAGAAGGCAAACGGGCAACAAGCTGCGCCGCTAGCCCCCTTCCGTAAAAGGGGTTCACTTCCTTAATATCTGGCTAAATTCTTTGTGTCCCTTTTCACCTTTAAGAGACTTGATGTGATCTGAGTTGATCTTGGCTATTGATTCTCTGATTTCACCCATCAGGGTCGACAAGTCTGGCTCGCTCTCTGGAAAGCAAATCCCAGTAGCTGTGCGTAGAAGCTTTCCAATGGATTCATAGGGTAAGGGAGGTGAACCCCTTTTACGGAAGTTCACATAGGACAATAAAGTATGGGGTGACTGAGGATCAAAGGGTCTGATGATGGATGTCGCTTTGGCGGCCGCCTTCCAAATTAGGGCAGTTGTGGCCTCCGTACGAGTTGGAGCACTTTTTGATGTTGACGAGCTTGTGCAGGCAACTTTTGGGCCTTCAGTGAGGCCATAGCCATTGAGTTAAAGACAAATCTTTTCGTACTAACTGATTCCGTGCTTGTGAACTTGGAAGGCCAAGAATAGTGCAAGGAAGGATTGTTGGGAAAGACCTCAGAAGCCACAAAACTAGGTGTATTTATTTCCGAAGAACCTCTAACGGCTGCAGCCCATGCTTTCATAAACAAGAAGTATGTATTGCCGTCAATGATCATGTGCGAAATGCTCATAGAAAGACCAATCCCACCACAATTGAAGATGTTAACCTGATAATGAGATAACAAACACCAATAAGATATATGATCATGCATGCTCACTCCAATTCGACACTAGCTTTTAACTAACCTGAACACCAATAATGTAATTCCCTATTGAAGATTCTAATGTGACAGGGCTTTCGGGAAACAATTCTCTCAGATTATCGTTATCTGGGCGAGTTTGAAATTCCTGAGACTTTGTTTGACTCGAGCTTCCATGAAATTGACTCCTTTGTCATTACACCCAATGTGCAAGCAGTCCTTAACTTCTCCAGCAAGAGGATAGAATCGACTAAGAATCTCAGACAGAGTCTCCTTGAGATTCTTTACGCCATTTTCAACACTAGCCTTATTGCTATTCAGGAAAAATAGTATCAACGGGATGTAGCAATCGTGAAACCATTGGTCAAAAATTGAAAGGCTGTACTTTCTTAGGCGATGAGGAGTTGGAGTAGATGGTTTGATGGTTTCTCAGTTTCTCTTGATGTTATTTCAAGATCCACCTCATTACTATAATCATGCTTGTTACCATTATTCATCAACCTGCAAAAAATACAAACCATGCATGCATGAGATAAAAAGTATGGCACCAAAAAGAAAGTAAGATCGAATAAGCAAGGTTAATCACCAACCTGTATGAGGTTTCAGTACCACTTACGGTTCCAAAATTAGTACCCATATTGAGGAGACCATTTCGACAACTCAATTGGACCTAATTCGAAACCTCCATGAAGAAGACTTTTTTGTTGACAAATGAGAACAATTTGTTGGTGATTTTAGTGTCATCGACGCCATTTGTGTAATGGTGATTTACTGGAGAACAATGAGGTATCATGTTCGGCTCTGAAACAAGTTAGGGGAGTGTGGAGTGCACGCTTGTTGAGCTAACATGTAATCTATCAAGACTGGAGGTTGTTACACCGTAACAAAAATAATGGTTACACTGTAACCAAAATGGTTACGCAGTAACCAAAAATGGTTACGCAGTAACAAGTATGATATGAAGTTGGTTACGATGTAACCAAAATGGTTACGCCGTAACAAGTATGACATGAAGTTGGTTACGCTGTAACCAAAATGGTTACGCCGTAACAAGTATGTCATAAGGTTGGTTAAATTCGGTTTTAACCAACTTTAACTTCCCGTAACCGTCCTATTTTCCTGTCATATATACTCAGGAACTACTTGGTCTCATACACACAGAAAAAACACACGAATTTTCATACAATTTTCTTCATTGTTCTTGATTTATGCTTCTTGTGCCTAGAACATAAATTGTATACTCTTTGTATTATCCCGATAGAGATTTCGTGCAACCCAGGCATCTTGATAGGGTCGAAATACTTTATACGGAAAGTGGAATCATTACACGATATAAAGAGTTATCCAGGATCATCACGCACACCCTAAATTTCTAACAAACGTATAAAGTATTTGTTGTGATCATGGCTGGAAATACGGTGAAGGATACGGCGAAGAACTTTGGGAATTTGGACAAGTTTGAGGGGTATGACTTTAGGCGATGACAGAAGAAGATGCATTTCTTGTTGACGACGTTGAAGGTGGTTTATGTGTTGACAACACCGATGCCGGAATTGGTGGAAGATGCAACATTGGAAGCGATAATGATAAGGGCTAAGTGGGAGAATGATGACTACATATGCAGGAGACACATCTTGAATGATATGTCGGATTCTCTTTTTGATGTATATACGAATATTGAATCGGCTAAGGAGTTGTGAGATTCACTTGAATCCAAGTACATGGCAGAGGATTCTCCAAGTAAGAAATTCCTTGTAAGTAATTTTAATAATTACAAAATGGTCGATTCTAGACCGGTCATGGAACAGTACAATGAACTCCTTAGGATCCTTGGACAATACACACAACATGGCTTGAAAATGGATGAATCCATTTCTATTTCAAGTATAATTGATAAGTTGCCTCCTTCCTGAAAGGATTTTAAACATACTTTGAAACATGGTAAAAATGATTTGTGTTTGGTCTAACTTGGTAGTCACTTGCGCATAGAGGCTTCTCTAAGGGCGCAGGACAGTGACAAGGGCAAGGGTAAAGAAGTTGTTGGACCCTCTGTTAATATGACAGAAGAGGGTAAGAACAAACACAACAAACAAAACAAAGGTAAAAAGCGATCCAATGAGAACAATAGTGGTTCTAGTTCCAACAAGAAACCAAAGTTGGAATGTTAGAAGTGTGGCAAGCTGGTCACTTCAAAAGGGATTGCCGTAGTGGTAAAAAGAACAACGCAAATGCTGGTGGTTCGGGAAAGAGGTCTAAGGACCAATCCCAAGACCCATGTCAGAATTTAGTGCATGTTTGGAACAAATTTATTAAATATTCTGTTTTACTAATTTCTAAAGCATTTTATGTGCAGGTTAATGCAATTGCGTGGTGGATAGATTCTTGTGCTATAACTCATGTTTGCAAAGATCGTTGTTTGTTTAAGACATACGAACCGGTGGAAGACGGAACTGTACTTTGCATGGGTGATGAACATTTCACTCATATTCATGGCAAAGGAAGCGTAGCATTAGAATTTAGTTCTCGAAAAACTATTACTTTGTTTAATGTGTTGTATGTACCTAAACTTCGTAAGAACTTAGTTTATGGTCCTGTGTTGAATAAGTGTGGATACAAACAGGTGTATGAATCCGATAAGTATATCTTATCGAAGTCTGGTGTGTTTGTAGGATTTGATTATTATAACAGTGGTATGTTTATGCTGAACTTAAATAAAGTTCCCGATGATTCAGATTCTGTTTATATGTCTTCTATTGTTGTTAATTCCTCATTATGGCATGCTCGTTTAGGACATGTGCACTATAAAAGAATGCTTGGAATGTCTAAAGATGATTTAATTCCTGCTATTGATGAAAATCTGGAAAAAAATATACTACTTGTATGTTAACAAAAATCACTAGGAAACCATTTCAAAGTATAACAAGAAAATCTGTCATACTTGAATTAATACATAGTGATTTGTGTGATTTTCATGCTACACCATCTTTGGGCAATAAAAATTATGTCATAACTTTTATAGATGATGCCTTTAGGTTTTGCTATGTTTATTTGCTACATGCTAAAGATGAAGCCCTTGATAAATTTAGAATTTATAAAACTGAAGTTGAATTGCAACAAAATGACTTAATTAAAACCTTACGCACGGATAGAGGTGGTGAATATTATGATCCTATATTTTTCCAATCTGTAGGAATTATTCATGAAACTACAGCTCCTTACATACCACAGCAAAATGGTGTGGCTGAAATGAAAAATAGATCTCTTAAGGAAATGGTTAATTCCATGTTATCTTACTCGGGTTTGAGTGAGGGGTTCTGGGGAGAAGCCATGTTAACGGCTTGCTATTTGTTGAATAAGGTTCCTAATAAAAGGAACAAGACTACTCCATATGAACTTTGGTATAAGAAACGACCCAACTCGTCATTTTTGCGAGTTTGGGGTTGTAGGGCCGTTGTTAGGCTTCCTGATCCGAAACGGAAAACTTTGGGTGAAAAGGGTATTGATTGCATATGTGTTGGATATGCTGAGCATTCCAAGGCATATAGGTTCTATGTTATCAAACCTAATGATTTTGTTTCTATAAACTCAATTATAGAATCAAGAGATGCAATATTTGATGATAACCGTTTCTTTTCAATACCTAGACCAAAGAACATTATACCAAATGTGCAAGAATCTCAAATGGATGATCATACTGATGATGTACCAAGTGAGATTCCTGAGCCTTGAAAAGGTAAAAGAGTTCGGAAAGCTAAATCATATGGTTATGATTTTCAGCTATATTTAGTTGAGGGATCAAGAGATCAAGGTGGATCACAATACTCTTACTGCTTTAGCATAGAGGAGGATCCTAGAACCTATAATGAAGCTATGCAATATCGGGATGTTGCTTTCTGGAAAGAAGCAATTGATGATGAGATTGGTTCTATTATGGAAAATAATACTTGGGTCTTATCTAACTTACCCCCTGGTTGTAAACCTTTAGGTTGCAAATGGATCTTCAAAAGGAAGATAAAAGTCGATGGTACAATTGACAAGTTTAAAGCTCGATTGGTAATCAAAGGTTTTAGACAAAAAGAAGGAATCGATTACCTTGATACTTATGCACCAGTTGCTCGTATCACTACTTTTAGATTATTGTTAGCCTTATCAGCTATTCACAATCTAGTGATCCATCAAATGGATGTCAAAATAGCATTCTTGAATGGTGATTTGGATAAAGAAGTGTATATGAAGCAACCGAAAGGATTTGTTATGCTAGGTAATGAGCATAAGGTGTGTAAGCTGGTTAAGTCATTGTATGGGCTCAAATAAGCACCTAAACAATGGCATCAAAAGTTTGATGAGGTAGTGTTGTCAAGTGGTTTTCACTTAAACCAATCTGATAAGTGTGTATATAGCAAGTTTGATAGCACCGGTAAAGGTGTTATCATTTGTTTATATGATGATATGTTGATTTTTGGTACTGACCAAAATCAAGTTGATGAAACTAAGAAGTTTTTGTCATCAAGGTTTTCCATGAAAGATATGGGAGAAGCGGACGTTATTCTTGGTATAAAGATTAAACGTGAAAACAAAGGGATTGTCATTACACAGTCTCACTACTTGAGAAAATACTCAAGAAGTTTAATCCCGAAGATTGTTCTCCGATGAATACTCCCATAGATCTGGTAGAAAAGCTTAAGCCGAATACAGGGAAACCTGTAGATCATCTTGAATACTCAAGAGCTATTGGCTGCTTGATGTATGCTATGACAAGTACTAGACCTGATATTGCTTATGTTGTTGGTAGATTGAGTAGGTTTACTAGTAATCCTAGTAGACAACATTGGAAAGTAATAACAAGGGTGTTTAAGTACTTGAGAGGTACTAAGGATTTGTTAGAAATTAGGGTGTGTGTGTGATGATCCTGGATATCTCTATTGTATCGTGTTGAGTTCACTTTTCGTTCGGTGTTAGAAGGCTATTCGGATGCTAGTTGGATAAATCATATTGAAGATTCATCTTCTACAAGTGGATGTGTGTTCTTGCTAGGGGAAGGTGCCATTTCATGGGCTTCTAAGAAGCAAACATGCATCACTGGTTCTACTATGGAATCTGAGTTTGTAGCATTGGCTGCTGCTGGTAAAGAAGCAGAATGGCTAAGAAACTTGATACATGAGATTCCAATATGGCCGAAACCGATAGCACCAATATCTATCCGATGTGATAGTGCTCCCACAATGGCTAGGGCATATAGTCAGATATACAATGGGAAGTCTAGACACTTAGGTGTTAGACATAGTATGGTAAGGGAACTAATCAGGAATGGTGTGATTTCTATTGAGTTTGTTCGAACACAACATAATTTAGCTGATCACTTGACGAAGGGTCTAGCTAGGGACTTGGTAAATAAGTCAGTAAAAGGGATGGGATTAAAGTCCAAATAAATCTACTACCTATGAGATACCCAATTCCCTTCTAATACAACGTTAGAAGCTGAATTCAATGTGGAAAGCTCATAGCTAGAGATTGGAACACAAGTTTTATCTTCCCGAGGTATGTGTTCAGACCTGCAAGTGATGGTTAGGTTGAAGTTTATCTTCTTAATGGTTCTTTTGAAAAATTGCATTGCAGGTGCAAGATCTAAAGGGACTACCTATGTGAACATGAAGTTTAGCCGCTTCAAGAAGCTTGGACTTAGCTTTTTATATGTTCATCAATGGATTGGGACACATGGCTTGTAAAGTGTCAAGTTAAATGAACTTTAGAGTGTTGTAGAAACGAATGTGTATAGTATCTTCAGGTATTCAAATGGATTGACGGGTTCAATCGTTACGACACCCCGATTTTCGAATATTTGGAATGTGTATTATACTAAGATGAAAATTCAATCGCAAGACATTTTCATTTATGCATTTGTTTGTTTCGTTATGTTGGTTATAACATAATTGCATATATCTTTATATATGTTTTAGTAAATCAAGGATTACACTAAAATGGGGGGGATTTGTTGGTGATTTTAGTGTCATTGACGGCCATTTAGGTAATGATGATTTACTAGAGACTAATGAGATTTCATACTTGACTTGGATACGAGTTAGGGAAGTGTGGAGTACACACTCGTTGAGTTAATATGTTATCGACCTAGACAAAATTCAGAGATCAAGGGGCAGTACTAAGTAATCTTGGTTTACTACTGGCAGTACTAAGTTGGGTTATAAAGGGCAGTACTAAGTTGGTTGTTTTCCACTAGCAGTACTAAGTAGTTAGTACTGCTAGCACTAAATAGTTAATACTGCTAGTCGTATAACTGTTTGAAAACAGTTATGAAAGTTGGTTTTAACCAACTTTAACTGCTTAACTGTCGTCTAGAATTTGTTTTATAAACAGATTCATTAGTCTCATTTTAGATAACGAAAAACATATACAATTCCTTCATTGTTCTTGATTTATGATTCTTGTGCCTAGAACATAAATTGATATACTCCTTATATTATCCCGATAGAGATTTCGTGCAACCCAGGCATTGATAAGGGTCGAAATACTTTATACGGAAAGTGGATTGTTACACGATATAAGCGAGTTATCCAGGATCATCACACTCACACACCCCAATATATAACAAACGTATAAAGTATTTGGTCCAAGATGAACACTAAGATCGTTTTCCTAAAAAATACTATTACTATTACTATTTATGATTGCAAATGCTCAATTCACACTGATATCTTTACATAACTATACTCTGTTACTTATAAGCTTAAGGAACCCTTAACGCGTTAAGAGATAATATTAAAAACCCCCCCCAGTATCTCTTCCTCAGATTAACGCTAAGAGATAACTATTATATATTACAACCAGATTAACATTATGAACCCAGCAGTATTAACTTTAATACTGCCAGACTTAAGTTAATGCTGGCAGACTTAACTTGCTCTACCAGACTTAACTTCTACTATAACAGTTCGAACTTATTCTTATCAGTTACTATTTCTATCTAACAGACTTAACTGTTAATACTAACGTATTAAGTCGTTTACATATTTCCTAACAATCCTCCCCTACTTGATATTCACATTGAACTTCAAGTTCCTTCAGAATTTTCTTGATATTTAAACACTTCAGCTTCTTCTTGGGCTTGTTAGATGGATTGGCTTTGATCTTCTGTCTTCAAAATAATTAAGTCTTTTATGTCTTCAAAATCTGGACAGCAACTAATCTTTAACTCTTGCATCAGTAACCATGTCAATTTTGTAATCAATCATAAAGTTTCAATTCTATTCTCATCACTTCAGGTGTGTTAACTCATGTGAGAGGGGATCATTGAAAATGTAAAAGGAACTTTGCTGTCTCTTTACAAGTAGCAATTAAACTATGGAGTAGTCAGTTCTTTGGCCACCAGAAAGGTGCATGTCCATGGTCAACTGATAACCATTTCAACTCTTAGTACTTGAAACATTGGTGAGTTGAATACCATATGATTTTTGGCAAACCATTACAGCCATCAACGGATTTGATATGCCTTTACCTGTAGCCGTTTGCTCAGGGCTAGTCATGCTTTAGTATAAATACTATGGTGCATAGATTACCATACAATTTTTGGTAAATTGTCAACCATGAACGGATTTTGTGGGTCTTTACCAAGCAGCCGTTTGCTCTTGGACTAGTTTTGTTCTTATGTCTGTTAGACATGGTGAACCAAAGACCATTTGTTGTGTGGTGGTTATGCCAAAACACTCAAAAACCCTCTTCTTCTTCTCCATGATCATTCATCATTAGTATCTTCAAATTCTTCTAGCTGATGTTCACAACTTGATCAGCTCTAAAGCCTTAGAGTTTTCTTCTTCAGTTTCTAGCTTCAGTTCCAACATTTTTGAAAGTACTTCCTTTGTCAGAGGGTATCTTCTTTCCACAAGCATATGAAAAACAAGTCCAGTACTTGTCATGATAGTATGTACCCCTGAGGAGCTGTGTAGTTTCCAGCTGATAAGATTCCAATCTTGCTGTGTATCCCAAAAGTTCAGCGTATCACACTTGATTTAAAAATAATCATCAGATTACCCCAAAGCATTCTGGTCAATTCCTTCAAGGAAGTCTATCTTTATATAAAAGTCTTCCATGACTAGATCATAATGTTTTAAATCTTCTCTGTCCAAAATCGATAAAACTCCCATCAAGGTGCGAAAAAATCTTTGATGTCCATTACTCCTTGTTACCTTATTCAAATATATATCTTCATCAGGTTTGGTTTGATCAAATTGAGGTTTAGTGGTGAAGAAAAATGACTGCCATTTAACAATGGGATGTTGATGATCTAGACTCTCAACATCAATCATTTGTCGCTCATCAGGAGATATATGTAAGCATACTCTTCAGATCTTCATATTATTCTTGTGAGATAGAGCCATGTTTATCCTTTTTGCTTTTTAACTTCCTCCTTGTGCCTAATTTTCTTTTCTTTGCTTCTTCTGCCTCTTTAACTTCCTCATGGACAGATTCATCCTTCTTTACTTCTTCTTTATCAGTAGGTTTTTCATTCATCCTTTTGATTGCTCTTTCATCTTCTTCAGTGCCAATAGCCACAAAAGTCTGATCTTGCTTCTTGTATCTCTCATACAAGACTTGAATCTCCTCAAATGATTTAGACTTTAACTCAGCATGCTTTCTTATTTGCAACATGTTTAAGTTCAGTGATCATATGATTTCTAAGCTGAGAGATTGTTGGTGGTCTTGTTTCTGATATAGCTATTCTTTGTTCTGCAAGAACTTCATTTGGGCAGCAATTGTGTCATGCAAACAACTTTGCTCTATCTTCAATAGAATATTGGCTTCCCTTTATTCTTGTTGAGCTTTTATGCAGAATCTGATTGCATTTTAATCTTGCTTGAATGTAATAATACATGTGCAAGTGCATTCTTGTGCAGCTTCTTCCTCTTTTCTACCAATCTTCTAGCCAGAAGTGGCTTCATGATCACTTTGTCTTTGATGTTTCAGCATCCATTATTAGCTTGCAATCTTTTGAGCTTCTTCTAAATCTGCTAAATCGTGAAGCTCTTTTGATGTCTTTGATGCTGAACTTCAGCTTGAAGGGTCCTCTTCTCAGTCTAATTGCTCCTTTCCTTTTCTCTTTGAACCCTTTCTTGCTCTCACCAGTTTCACCTCAGCGCATTAACTTCACAGTATGAACTTGAGTGAAGGTTGTACTATCATGGATTTAAGTTCAGCAGTATTAACTTGGACTGTATTAACTTGGGCTGGATCAGGTTTTCAAAATGGAGAGTTTTGGTAGGAGTTTTTTGCTACGACTTGGTTTCCTTTTGTAAATCTTGCTACCAAGAGGTGCTTGTGATCCTTAAACCCTTTGAAGCTAATTTGTTAAGATATTGTGCAGCCTCTAGGTGAAGGACTTATTTGTTCTTCTGAGCTCCCCTGAAACCCTTGCTCTTTTCAGGAGTAACAAATGTTATCTCATTGTTCTGTTTCAAAGGACTTCATGATAATTGGTGACCCTCTGTACATCCTCAGCTTCTTTACTTTTTCATCTTCTTCCTCACTTGTTTTCTAGCTTTTTGACTTTCTCAATCAGCTGCAAGATTGCTGTTCAGTGTCTGCTTAGTTTCACTCGCTCTTTCCAGGGATTTACTCTTGATTGCAAACTAGGTCAATATCCATCAGATCTTGAGTTGCTCAAATTCTTCACTAGATATAGATACTTGATTATCAGTCTCATGTGAAGGAGTGAGACAAGTGATATGAATGGTTCTAAATGATGGACCTTCTGTCATCATGATATTGAGGTGAATGAGAATTTGAGGGAGATGGTGGGTTTGAGGTTGTGGTGTCAGGAATGGGAAAGATAGGTGGTGGTGATGATGTTTCTACAGGTTGAATGGAGGAGTTATAGTGTTGGTTGTATACTGAAGGTTGAGGAGTGTGATTTGTTGTAATATTGGAGTTAGTGTGGGAGGTTGTTGTGTTTAGATGGAGAATCTTCACCTCATTTTTGGGAGGAAATGGAAAGGAAACATTAGATTATATTGTGTAAAGACTAATATGTCCATTTTAAAAGATTTGATGCTAACAACTAAAGGGCATGCATGTAATTTAAACAAGTTTTTTCCTTTTCCTCAAACTTGAGAACATGATTCATGATTGGTTTCTTTTTCCTTTCCTCTATCTCAATAACATATAAACCAACACTTCCTTTACTTTTATTTTTCTTTTCTTATTCATTTCCTTTTCCTTCCATTTAAAACTCGAGAACCGAGTGATAGTCTTGGTCATCCTTGTCTACTGATTTATTGAAGTCAATTTGTCTTGATTTAGTTATCGTCTCTTAACGGGTGAGATTTTATCTTTATTAGTTGTGATTAACTTGTTGTTAATCATATAGGTATTTATCTTATCTATGTATTAAAACGTTTTTATCTTTGCAATAATAATCTATCATGACTGTTTCTTGTTAAAAGTTATTGTTAATAGTAAAATTCTTCATATACAAATGTATGATTTTGGTGGGTGTGGTTGACTAGATCGGGTAATTATTTGGTACCCTTGATCTTCCACGTAATCAAAAACCAAACGCTGATGAGTGATAAGCAACATTGAAACATCATTTGTGTTATATTTAAGTGTGTAAAAAAGGTGAAGAATGTTACTACGTATTAATCACAAAGAGAGATATATAGCCTATTTAGAGCTCACGGACAATCCCCTTGAGACATTATAATTGACCAATAAATTTTTTTTAACGTCACATGTCCTAAGTTGAACTTGAACCATAGTCATTTGGTTTTGAGAACTTCTCACACAACTGGATACCATTGAGACATAAGACCTTTTGCTTAAAATGAAAGACCGTAATTCCTACCACCAAACCAACTGAACTATATAACCAACATTCAAAAGACATAATACACAAACAGCTATACACAATTCTAACAGTTAAATGCAAACACATACCACAACTCTATCTAACAAATGCTCAATAGTCTCAATTTCGTTTTGCCAAACAGCTCTCGCCCTCGTTAAGTTATCTGGTCTGACATTCATAATAACTTGCCATATATCAGCAACACATGAGACATCAGCAGAAGCTTAGACATTATAACTTCTCAGATGATCGACTTCTAACATTATCTATGAAGACCTTGATTAGTTCTTCCTTTATTTTCTTTACATCCTGATACGAGTATATTTGAATGTTCCATTCCTGCCATACGTAGTAAACAGAAGCAGCTAGGACCACCCTTCTAAGAACATTCCATATAATCCTTGTGTTTGGCTTACTTGCCACTCCTTGAATAATATCTGCCCAATTATCATCATCTATCTTGTCTAAAAATTTAATTCTGCCCATATATCTGCTATGTAATCACACTTAAAGTAGATGGTCATGAGAGTCATTAGTTTCATAGTTTAATTGCAGCTTAACATCTAGTCAGTTGTCACGACACATTAGCTTCCCTTTAATTGCCATCCGCATGACAAAAGCATGTTTTGGGATACAATGAGAGAACCAAACTAATTGTCATCCACAACACCACTTCTTATATCCTTCCAAACTCTTTTAACTAAAAACAAGCCTTCTCTTCCTTTATTATCCACCAATAAAACATTCTTTTGATGTTGTTCACATACATGTAGAACTTGAATAGAAGAAAGATATGGCCAAGACCATGCTCCATAATTAACCAATTCAGCAATAGTTGTATTATCTTTCAGCTTAGCATCAAAAATCATTCTTCCACTGATAAATTTACATAAACAACCTACATTATTTGTCCCATATCACGCAAACTGATGAGATGTTGGATGCTAAAGGTAAACAACTAATCATACAAAGCTCGCTGAACAGTGTAGTTTTTATTGCAAGAGTCTACATTGAAAACAATTAGAATGTGGGATCTAAATTGTACTACATACGTTTCTTAAGCTTGAAGAGGCACCTCAAATCATACATAGAGCAAAATATATCCACCAAAAGAACTGATACCCATTTCAGACCATTACGGCATTATACGAAGACTGGAACTTAGGTTTTATGTTGTAAAGCATACGGTTTATTGGGATTAAAGAGATAATGAGAATCATACGTAGAGCGAAACATATCAATCAAAAGAGGAAATTGTAATACCGCAAACACGACGACTGGTGTAGGTCCTTATCAACAGGATCTAAATGAGCCTTACACGACTTATAGTCCTTTAGATAAATCCAAAGAAACTATGAGAGACAATAACCGTGAATACAAATATTGATGCGGAATATCAATATCTATACCAAGATGAACACAAGAACGATATACTAAAAATACTATTACTATTACTATTTGATTGCAAATGCTCAATCAATTGATGTGTTTACAATGCTATTCTATGTTCCTTTTATAAGCTTAAGGAACCCTAAAACGCGTTAAGAGATAATGCTTATCTCTTCCTAGATTAACGCTAAGAGATAACTATTACTATAATTACAACCAGACTTAACATTCTGACCCAGCAGTATTAACTTTAATACTGCCAGACTTAAGTTAATGCTGGCAGACTTAACTTGCTCTACCAGACTTAACTTCTACTACTAACAGTACTAACTATTCTTATCAGTACTAACTATATCTAACAGACTTAACTTTAATACTAACAGTATTAAGTCCGTTTACAATATTTTCCTAACAATCCTCCCCTAACTTGATCTTCACACATGAACTTCAAGTTCCTCAAGTTTTCTTCAAAAACAGTCTTGAATCTTTAAACATGTAAGCTCTAGAGGAGTGTCTTGAACTTCTAGTCTTTAAATAATAATGTCTTTATGGTCTTTCAAATCTTGACAGCAACTTTAATCTTTAATCTTGTATCAGCAACCTTGACATTGTTTGTACATCAAACATAAAGGTTTAGTCTGATTTCTTTTTGTCATCACTTCAGGTGTAGTTAACTCTCTAGTGAGAGGTGAATCATTGAAAAGTTTAAAGGATGTGATGTCTCTTTACCAGTTGAGCTTTAACACTGGAGTAGTTCAGTTCTTATGGCCTGTAAGGTGTATGCTCTCATAAGGTCAACTGAATACCATTGTCAACTCTCAGTACTTGAATCATTGGTCGAGTTGAATAACATATGGTTTTTGGCAAACCATTACAGCTGTCAACGGATTTGATATGCCTTTTTCCTTAGCCAGCTGTCAGGGCTAGTCAATCCGATTGGGCACCTAGAAAAGGTAAATTACCATGGTGGATTGAGATACAATGTCAACTCTTTGTACATGAAACTCTGGTGAGTTGATTCCGCGCATCCACTTTTTAGGTAAAGTGTCAACCATCTATTATGGATTTGCAAGTCTTTACCATAGCCATAATATATGGTAATAGTTATGGTTTTTCCACAGCTTTTACCACAGCATAAACTTGTTGGGTAGGGGCCAACTCTTCACTTTAACAGATTTGGTGAGTTGAAAAACCATACAACTGTATTGCATGTTGTCAAACATAGAACGATTTGATAGGTCTTTACTCCGCCACCCCTCCCCCCCAACCCCCCCCCCCCCCCCCATTATTCCCCCCCACCCCTCACCCCCACCCCGCCCTCCCCGCCCCCTCCCTCCCCCCCCCCCCCCCCCCCCCCCACCCCAAGCAGCGTTTGCTCTTGGAACTAGTTAGTTCTTTATGTCTGTTAGACATTGGTGAAACCAAGAGCCTTTGTTGTGTGGTGGTTAGCAACACTCCAAACCCATTGTCTTCATCTTAATGATGTTGATGTGGACTGTGTCATCATCATTGGAATCTTCAAAAAAAATTTTTCTAAACTGTTGTTTCACACCTTGATCAGTTCTAAAGCCATAGAGTCTTTCTTCTTGCGTTTCTTAACTTCAGTTTCAACATTTATGAGAGTACTTCCTTTGTCAGAGGGTATCTGCTTTCCACAAGCATATGAAAAACAAGTCCTCTGAGTACTTGTCATGATTGGTAGGTATACCCCTGAGGAACTGTGTAGTTTCAGCTGATAAGCCTTCCAGTTCTTGCTGGTGTATCCCAAAAGATCAGCCAGTATCACCTTGAATTTAAATAGTAATCATTTCATATTCCCCAAGCTTCCTGTCAAATCCTTCAGGAAGCCTATCTGTTTATATTTTCCAGATGTAGTAGCTCATAAAATAACTGTTCAAATCTTCTCTGTCCAAAATCGATAAAACTCCATTAAGGTGCGAAAAGTAATCTCATGATGACCATTACTCTTGTGTACCTTATCAGATATATATCTTCATCAGGTTGGTTTATCATGTTGAGGTGTAGTTTTAAAGGAAAAAAATGATTGCCATTCAATAATGGGTTGTTGCTGATCAAGACTTTCTAACATCAATCAACATTGTCATCATCAGGAGAGGAGCATATATGTGACGGATATCTTCTGATCATTCATCTTCTCTTGTGAGACTAGGAGCCATGGTCTTTCTCCTTTTGGCTTATTACTTCCTCCTTGTACTATACTTGACTTTTTCTATGCTCCCTTCTTCCATCTTGGACTTCCTCATGAACCTTCCTCTTGAACTGATTCAAATCCTTTTTTCTTCCTCTTTCTCAGCATCTTTATCAATTATCCTTTTAATTTCTTCTCTCTTCTTCAGATCAATAGCCCCCTCAAATAGTCTGATCTGTTGCTTCTTGTATCTCTCTCATTCAGTGTTACTTGAATCTCCCAAATGACTTAGACTTCAACTCAGGCATGCTCTTGGTTGTGACTTTTTCAGATAAAACCGTGATCATCTGATTTCTAAGCTGAGATATGTTGGTGGCTTGATTTCTGATAATAGCACTCCTTTGTTCTGCAATAGAAACTTACCTTTATTGGGCAGCCATTTGTGTCATGTAGAGAAACTTTGCTTCTTTCCTGTCATAGAATATGGCTTCCTCCTTTCTTCTTGTTGAATCTTTTCAGCAATGATCTGATCTGCATTTACTCTAGCTTTGAATGTAGTCAATTTCAGGTTGCCAGTTGCTTCTCTTGCAGCTTCTTCCTCGTTGCTCTACCAATTCTTCGTAGCTTGAGTGCATCAATCAAATGTGTCTTGTGTTTCAAATCCATTTCAGCTTGCACTTCTTTTAGCTTTCCTTATATTGCTCTACTCCTTGAAGCTCTCTTTATGATGTCTGGATGCTTGAACTTATAAGCGTGAAGGTCCTCTTTCAGTCATTTGGCTCCTTTCCTTTTCTCCTTGAACCTTCTCTGCTTCACCAGTATTAACTTCAGCAGCACTAATTCACCAGTATTATCTTGAGCTGAATGGTGTACTATAAGGATTTACAGTTCAGCTGGTATTTAAGCTTGAGCAGTATTAACTTGAGCTAGTATTTACTTGAGCTGAATCAAGGTTCTTCAAACATGAGAACTTTTGAGTAGGAGTTTTTGTAAGTCTTTGATTTTCTTTTGTAAATTGTACCTAAAAGGGGCTTGTGATCCTTAAACACCTGTACGGAAGCTACAATTGTTAAGGATCTGGTGCAGCCTCTTAAGGGAAAGGATTATGTGTTCTTCTTGCAGCCTCCCCTTGAGCCCTTGCTCTTTTCAGGAGTAACCAAATTGTATCACCTTGGATCTGTTTCAAAAGGAACTTCTTGATCTGATCCTCTGCATCCTTGTTTCTTTACATTTTCTTTCTTCTTCTAACTTGTTCTATGGTTTTTTGACTTTCTCTATCAGATGCAAGATTGCTGTTTCCAAGAGTCTAACTTAGTTTCACTCAGTTCCTTTTCCAAAGTTTTACTCTTGATCCAGCTAGTACAATATTTCCATCTAGAGTTCACGTAACTTAGACTCACATTAGCTTCACTAGATTAGATGCCCTTGAATTCTCAGGATTGCATATGAACGGTGGTGGAGACATGTTGATAAGATAGGTTCATCAATGATGGTCCTTTTGCATGTATCATGAAATGAAGGTGATTGGTATTGAGGATGATGCTGGCCCTGTAGTTGGTTGAATGTCAGGAATGCTAGAGACTGTGGAGGTGAAGTTGTTGTGTACAGGTTGAGTGGAATTGTGTTATAGCTGTTAGGTTTGTACACTTGAATGTTGAGGATGTGTGGGTGGTACAGAGGAGTTACAGTGGGAGGTGTTGTGGTATTTAGGACATGAGATAATGAGTAGCTGGTATGGACTGAGTGGGTGTTTGTATTGGTTGTTCAGCACTTGAGTTGTAAGGTTGACTGCATCAATGGTTGATAACAGGCAACAATGAGTCTATGTATCCCTTTGAATTACCTCTTTTCTTATTTCCAAAAATACTTTTTGGTTAATAATATCAGGGACAAAAAGGTTTGTAGTTTTCAGTTATTGAACATTCAAAATCATTTTGAAGAAAACGACGTAATGGTACATAAAAACTCTTGATTTACTTTTTAAATTGAGATCATTCCAGTCATATTTAAGTTTTGAAATAGTTAAAGTCTCTTCAAGTGGAAAGACAGATTCAAAGCGATGGCTCGATGTTGTCCTAACACCTGATCCCATCTACACTTTTGGAGCTTAAACAGTGAAGAATTGAGGGATTAGAATCTCCTATTGGGAGTGTAAAGTGACTTTTCCAATATGTAAACGTTCTGTCATTTTACATACCCAATTATTTTGCAATCCTGCAAAATCTCTTCATTTTGCAACCTAATGAATCCACTGAAGCATCTGCTAAGTGGAGTTGCCTCTGTACTCCTAACATGACTCTTCAGTAATTGTATATGCAATGGTATCTATTGTTGCTTATAAGTTGTTGAGTTCCCATCTGGCAGTGTTCTAGCAGTTGGAGTCTGCCAAAAACTGCTTGACAAGGGAACGTAGTAGACAGGGTGGATTGTGCAGTGAGAAACAATCTTCCCCTAGTTGATAATGACAAAACCAATAAGCACAAGCTTCCCCTGAAGCTAATATAGATGAAGAACTTCCCCTGAATCCATGCACTCTTCCCCTTTTTGTCATAATCAAATAGGAGTGCATGTAGATGGTAAATAAACAATAAGCTTCCCCTTAACATGTTTACCATCTCTTGAATCATGGACTTAGTAGGCTCCAAGCAGCAAATTATCAATGATGAAGAAAAACGAATAATACGAATTTGTTGAAGAAGTTGAATTTCCCAAACTTGTGTCTTATATCCTGTTTATCCACATGACGTCGAGTCTCATACCTGCTATGTATAAGTAGACCTATGTCTCTTGACAAAATCCTCATTCCTCTATTAAATGAGACACTGAGCACAATAACGTAACTCCTTAAAGTGATAGCAAATGTACGTAGTAAGCATCATAAGGTAGATCGTACACCTTTGCTAGATTCATCAAGTCTTCGTCACCGCCTTATAATCACGAACAAGTTATCTTAAAGGTGACCACTCCTTTAAGATATGATAAGAACACAAAACCTGTGAAAATCAACTACAACATCAAATAAGTAATAATCAAATGTCTTCTTCAAATAATCTCCAAAACGAGCCATAAACATCATCATCGTTCAAGATCCAAACGCGTCCGTGTTTAGGTTTCTTCTTCATTCTTCTACCATAAAACCTTGAATCCTAGATATCAAGAGCAACCCGCTCTGATACCAATTGTTGAAACCTTAATTGTAGGCTTCATAGATCGTTTTGCCCATCTAGGATATCATAACATTGATCACGCAGCGGAATAACAAATAAGAACAACAATGTTATGAACAAGGTTTTTATTCATAAACTAATAAACTATAAACTATTCGACTTTAATCAGTCGACTATGAACTATTACATAAACTAATAAGCTAACTATTAGACTCTCATTGGAGAGATCTAACTATGATGGATGATCAATACTAGACACCTACCCCTCTTTATATACTAGAGGGGTTAGGTTTACAAGACAAGATAAGATCAAATAAAATTAGGAAACTATAAATCAGCATTAAATACTATTTGACTAATCTTTAATCAGCATTAATGTTGATCTTTATCTTTTAGCTGAGCATTAAATACTGTTTGACTAATCTTCAATCAACATTAATGTTATTCCAGCTTTGTCTTGTAGGTCCTCCATCTTTAATATGTTTTGTCATAATCAACTCAAAGTATAATTCCCAACAGTATTGACCCGGTTTCTGCCTAAGTGTAAGGAGGGCTTCTTTCTTTTCACCTTTTATCTTTACACTTCTTTTTCATTCTTCAACCCCTTCAATGTTTACCAAGACGTCATTACTAACACCTTGCTGTGATTGTTCCAGTGCTAGCTCATGCCTTAGTCAATATTATTCCTATATTTTCATTCAACTCCATCTTTCTTAAGGATTTCTAATTCTATATAATTAAATGTCCTTGGGTAGATCCCCCCGATTCTGGTTGGATCATTGAATGTATACCTAACACTAACCACCTTATGACTTCATCGCCGTTGCACATCGAAATGAATATACCAAGACCAATAAATAAGTAGATGCAATCTCTTGACAAAATCCCATCTTTTTATGAGACACTAGCACAACAACGTAACTCCTTAAAGTTGATAGCAAATGTACGTATAGTACAAAGCATCATAAGGTTAGTTCGTACACCTTTGCTAGATTTATTCAAAGTCTTCGTCAACACCATTTTATGCACAAACAAGTTACCTCAAAATGTTGTAAGCCATTTGAGATATAATAAGACACGCACCTGTGAAAATCAACCACAACGTCATATAAGTAATAACCAATCTTCTTCAAAATAATCACCAAAAATGAGCCATAATTTCATCACTGTTCAAGATCCAAATGCGTCCGTGTTTAGGTTTCTTCTTCATTCTTCTACCATAAAACCTTGAATCCTAGATATCAAGAGCAACCCGCTCTGATACCAACTGTAGGTCCTTGGTTTAGGATCTGACTAGCCTTTGTAAGACGATAGATAACTTGGATAAATCCAAATCAACTATATGAGAGACACTGACTATGAATATCAAGTGTTAATGCGGAATCTTAACACAAGAATAAAGAAGAAACGATAATACTAATTTGCTATAAAGCTCTATGCTTCTATTGATATTTCTCAAAACGTACTTCTTAACATTGTGCCTTAGGGTTCCTCTTATACACAAAGGAAACCCTAATGGGCTTTACAAACGTCAAAGGATAATACATATCCTTTCCTAAGATATCTCCTAAGATATCTCTAAGATAACTATTACTATTCTGTTACATAAACAGACTTAACTATAAACAGAACTAAATATGACCAGTACTAACTCTAGTACTGCTATTCTACCAGTACTAACTTAGTACTGCCAGACTTAACTTAGTACTGCCAGTATTAACTTAGTACTAACAGAACTAACTATTACTATCAGACTTAACTGTTATACTACCAGTATTAAGTCTGTTACAATTTATTTTCCCAACATAAAATAAAGCAAAAATTTAGTTAAAACGGGGTTGGGGTGGGGGGGGCACAGACCGGCACAGGTAAGATCATATTTTGATAGAAATTCCTCTCACACTTAGAACTGAAAATTGGCCTCAATGTTAAAAAATGTTGGGTTTTACCCCTACACTTAAGAACGAAAAAAGGCAAATGCTTAGAATTCCAAGTGTAAAAGGGGAAATAATATATGTATATATATATATATATATATATATATATATATATATATATATATATTATCATAATTGAAAAATTCTCTATATATAAACATGAAGATGATCGGAGACCGAGTGATTGGAGAATTGAAAACAAGCACGGTGGTCATCACGATCATAGGGAATCCTGCAAGCAAAACAGCAAAACCACGAAACACAACAAGGATAGAAGCACACCCCCACACTTATTCATTATTACTACTAAACCACTTATTCATTACTACTAAACTATATTATTATTACTACTAATAGATAGATAACACGGGTTGCCTCCCGAGAAGCGCTTGTTTTTGTGCGAGTCTCTAGCTTGACTCTCCCCGAATTTCTTTGTCCTTGGGGAGAAAACTGACCGAAGATTCGATCTTCAAAGAAATTTCACTCAAAATATGACATTTATCGATCATGAAATTATCAATCAGTAGATGTGGAGATTTTCTCGTGAAAGAGAAAATTCCATTATTTAGGAGGATCCCGGGATTGAAAACTTTGTCTTCATTTCCAGAGGGAAATGAAAGAAAAGTGTCGATCTCAGAAGGATCAGTCAGGGAAAGAAAATCTCTGACGAATATAATAGAAGAAAGTCATCCAGAATGAGAATGGGAAATCTCTTAAAGTGAACTCCATTGATGGTGAATATTCTGGGATCGAAAACTTTGTCTTTATTTCCAGAAGGAAATAAGACTAAAAGATTGATCTCAGAAAATTCCTTAGAAAAAATGGAGTCACAATCAGATAAGAAGATAGGAAAATCATTAAGCTCATGAATTTTAAGATCCTTAGTTGATGTATCAGATATATTTTCCTTCAAAAGTCTAGTCAACTCTCATGGATTGTCCTCAAGATCAAAGTAAAAATGATCATACTCTAATGGAGATATGATGTGAGCGAGTTCATTGGCGAACTCCTTATGATAAAAATCACTCCTATCGGCAGGAGGAAGTTGATCAATCGAAAGATCAAAATGAAACGATTCATATTCAAGAAGAGAAAGATTAGAATGGGAAGAGTGGTAAATGGCCACCTACTCTTTCTCTTTGGATTATGATCGACATTCAAAACAGCAGGATTTCTTGTCAGAAGAGAATGATCAGACTGAGAAGTGGTACTGCCACTACTCTTCTCTTTGATATCACGCAAAATGTTTCATAATCAGGTACAGGATCATCGATGGAAAAGAAGGGTAGTCGTGTCTCCTCCAAAGAGAGGTCACTATCCGCGAAGGGAGGGGTAGAAGTGGGGAGAGAGACTCGACCATAGAATCAAAAGAGGGAGTGGGATTGCCACTCAAAGAATGAATTGGTTTTTGAATATGTAACACTTCAGAAGGTTCATCCTCATCACTCTCATCAGAGCCTAAATAGTAAACGGTGTTAGGATGACCTGGTCCTGGCTGATGTTGAACACTTTGAATAGTGTATGTAGTTTGCTTTCCAAGGACCTCAATTTGTGCACTCAACGCGGAAGTAGTCTCAGAATAATGAGCACTCACATCAGTGGTAGTGTCATAATACACTTCGGTGCCTCACTAAAAATGATGTTGTGTCATATTCTCGATCAAATCATATGCCTCTTGAGGAGTCTTATGCATAATATTTCCGCCGGCAACCACCATGATCTTGTCTCGATCAATCATTGTGATTCCATGATAAAAGGTAAGAATTTGATGATCAAGCAAAATTCGATGATCATGACATTTTTGTAGACATGATTTAAATCTTTCCCAAGCTTCAAATACTGATTCGGTAGGCAATTGCCGAAAATTCAGAATGTCTTTCCTAGGTTGCAACGCTCTAGAATATGGGTAGTATTTTGAAAGAAACTTGAGGATCATCTCTTCCCAAGTGTGAATAGAATGAGTTTTAAGATGATAAAACCAATATTCAGCTTCGTGGGTTAAGGAGAATGGGAAAAGATTCAAATTGATGCTGTCTTGAGAAACTCCATTTTGCTTAACGAATTGAGTGATAGATAAGTACTTGTTTAAGTGCTCGTTTGTGCATAACTACGCCGTAGTTATCAAGAATACCCAAGATGTCAAGTCTAGTCACAACTACGACGTAGTTGGCGGCGTAGTTGGCCACTTCAACTACGTTGTAGTTACACTTAGCCTGCAAAAGGAAAGCCTGACTCAGTGATTTGCGTCAAACGCGTGTCGAGTAATTTAAAAGTATTTCCCGTTGGATGTAAATAATCACTTGAGAACAAGTAAAAATCTAATCTTCCGAGTGTCGTATCCACGGCGAGAATTGAATTGAGATTTACGTTAATGTTTGTCGTTTGATGCTTGAATATCTTTTAATTTTTGGTTTTTAATTAAAACTAAAGATAACGATAAACTAGATTACACTAATTAATAAGCAAGCTAAAAAGATGAAAAATATATAAAGAAAAAATATGCTTGTCAAGTAAAAGTGAATAGATTCTTAAGTGTGAAGTTTTAGATCTTAATGACGAATTAATATCCTTCTAAATAATCGTTTCCTCAAAACGTTGGCTTAATATTGAAAACAACTTTTTATCGAGATATTAATTACTAGTTTAATGCCTACTTAATCTTACGGCTTTTGCCCGTTCGACTAAATAAAATACTAAACTAAATAACTTTTGCAAATTATTAATCACTAGTCACTTATTAAATTCCACACTTAATTCACTATTCATCACTTACTTAACAAGCATAAAATAAAACTACTCACTAATAATCATAACTGCATTACGAGCAATAAGTAAAGCAATAATAATAACTAAACTAAGCACGACAATAAGAATTAACATTCTAAAATTAAAAAGGTAAAAAGATTAGAGAATACCGGATAAGGATAACGAAATGAAAAATTAGCGAGATGAGACTCGCTTTATAAGCTTTGAAACCCTATTCCTGTAAACTTCATTATGAACCCACTAATCATCTCTTGATCTCCATTGCTCACTAATCAACCCAGTACTAACTAAATTTTAACCAAACCTTTTGAAACAAAATTAACTATTTTTCTAAAAAGCTAAAAATAAACGAAACATGACAGTTAAGAAAAAAAATGACGTTATGAAATCTAAAGATGAAAGAAAAAAAAGATGACAACCTACTTTGATGCAAATATTAATTGAAACAAGACAATGCAAAATTAATGATAGATGGTTGCTTTTAAAATCCTCGTACAAGAGACAAACACAAAAGCAAGAAGTTGTAAAACTAATAAATGCTAATAATTAAACTTTAAGTGCAATAATTTGATAATAAATGAACATAAAAGATAGTGAATGGTAAAATACAGCTGATTATATGATTTAGTGGCTTTGGTCTTGGTCCGAAGACCAAGAGAATGGTTGCTCGGAAATAAAGAAAAAGAAAGGCAGAACTCGAAAGATAGAAAAAGAAGAAAACAAAGATGACGTGATGCCTATTTTTACTACTGCTAGACGCAAGAAACACATAAAACAAAAACCAAACTATATCAGGATGTTTATCCGAATAAGCAGTGGTGAAAGCTTATCCTAAATAAGATCGATGAAGGGTATTATCAAAATAAGCATGAAAACGGAAATAAGCTCATCAAAACCTCATAGAATCAAAACCAAACAACATCAAAACTAAACCTGGGAACTCATCAAAACCTTTTATTCATTAACATCCATTAATCAATCCTAACTATTACATCATATTCGAATTAAAATACATAAGACGATAAGCTATATTACTCCTATTTTACTGCTACTCTAATTCTACTCCTACTACTACTCGAATGAAAAAAATAAAGACCACCAAAAAAATGAAGTCAAGATCCCCCTTTTATCATGCGTATGTATTAAGCAGTAGTACAAAGACATGGGTTTGGGCCTGGATCTTTAATTTTCTGAATTGGGCTCAGCAAAGGAGGCATTATGTTGGGCTTGGTGGTTTAATGCTTGGACTAATAATAAGTATGGGTCGGTTCGACCCATATAAATTGTGTCGGGCCGATCCAATAAAAGATGAAGGCACCGTTTGACTCGAATTTCCGTGCTCTTTCCAATGGCATGCTCGGGAAATATTAACGACTTTGTTTTGATCTCAAAAAATACATAAACGTCTTTAAATCTTAACCGAAAGTCATCGTTTTGCTTTATTTTCAATTCCTTGTACCTGCAAAACAAAAAAAATACAAAACAAACATATTTGCAATAATATTAAGCATATTTCATGTTTTTAGTCCGTTTATTAGTGATTTCCGGGGTACAAATAATGTGTATTTAAGAACACATCAAATTCCCTCACACTTAGCCATTGTTGGTCCCACACGCAATGTTTATAATACACGTCCGGAAAGAAATAATTTAAACCCTCCTAACTTAATAACCCCTCACATCAATCAAGAACAGAAAAGGTCCATTAAGAAGGTTCAAAAATCATTAATTTTTAAAGCGCCCCCGTTTTAACCACTTATTAATAGATAAAAACTAAGCTAAAAATTTATTAAAAATATATAAGAGGCTTTAAGAACGGGAGTTCGTCATCCTTGATTTTCACAATCCCCAAACTAAGCTTAAAATGAAATCACAGCCAAATATAAAATTAAATGCTAACACTGCTCATAAATGCTAATTGTGTAAACGCAACTACTTTTCGCTCTCTTATTCCTAATTTCCTCTAAGAATTTTATTATTATTATTATTGGTGACAAATAAATTATGTCCTTATTATCATAAAGGTGCCCGGTTTAGACCATAATTAGTTTGAAATCCTTTCCTAAAGAGATGATATGGTGAGAATAAGGTCCACATTAAGGTTCTAAATTCGCATGATTTAGGGGTTATCGTTTTGTTTCATCCGAAACAACTCAACTACGAGTCCAGATACAGAGGCTTTATTTAGATAACCTCGGAGTCAAAATTTGGATTTATTATTATTATTATTATTGCAACATTATTATCCCCCGGTCCTTTAAACAACTGCCACATCGGTATTCAAGCCGACCATGGTCCAGTAAACTTTTATCAGTCTCGGATTTATTATTCTTACCATGACCTTCTTTTGAAAACTGCCACATCGGTATGCGAGCCGACCATGGTCCAGTAATCTTTTATCAGCCCACAATTATTCTTCTTATTATTATTGCCTCCACTTTTTAAACGACTGCCACATCGGTATGTGAGCCGACCATGGTCTAGTGGTTTTATTTTGGCTTCGGTTTTTTTTTTTTATTATAGCCAAATTTCAAGTCATGTGGTCTTTTAACAACTGCCACATCGGTATGCGAGCCGACCATGGTCCAGGAGTCTATTTCCCCACAACACTGACAAAACCTCGATGTGTACCTTACTTTCACCAGAAGGAATCTCTACGAAGGGATCTAAACTAAGAATCGCAAAAACCAAAGTAACTTTATTTATTTAACAATTATATAACGTTTATTAAGCTGGTGGGAGCAAAAAGCTATAATTAACCTATATGAGCTCTAAAGAGATCCAACTACTCCACGCTTAGCATCTAACTTATATTCAACTCTATCATTTTTCGTTCTTTGCAAAATTTTAAAGTTAAGCAAACACTTAGTCTCAAAAGCTAAGGGGAAAGCTAGAGCGTAAAACTCGGTCAAGTAAAAAATCTCTTTAGTTCTATGTGCCTACTTATTTCTATATTTTTTATATTTTCATCATTTTTTTTAAACTAATAGAACAACAAAATTTAAAATTTTTGGTCAAAACGGGGTTGCAAGGGACACAGCAAGGCGCATGCAAGATCATATTTTGACAAAAATCCACTCCACACTTAGAATCGAACATTGGCCTCAATGTTAAAAAATATCAGGTTTACCCCCACACTTAGGAACAAAAAAGGCAAATGCAAAAAATTCTAAGTGTGAAAAGAGAAACACAATAAATATACATGATCGGGATTGAGGATTCCAAAATAAGCAGAAGATCAGAGAGCGGGTGATTGGATGATTGAAAACAAGCACGGAGGTCTTCACGATCTTAAGGAATCCTGCAAAAACGAGCACCCACAAAATACAACAAGGAAAGAGGCACGCCCCCACACTAATGATAAAAACTACTAATATACTAATATAATAAAATTATTAGGATAAGCATGGGTTGCCACCCACGAAGCGCTTGTTTTTTAACGAGTCACTAGCTTGACTCTTCCCTGAATTGATTTGTTCATGGGGGATAGAAATGGAGATACAAGACATCTAGAGAAGAGACGTCCCCTCTATAGTAGAGGAAGAATAGGAATGGGAAAATCTCCATCGGGATTTTAATTTTTTTGTTAAGTTTGAAAGCTTCAAAATCCCGATGAGATAATCCTAGAGAATATCGAGAGTGAAATCCTTTTAAAGTGAGTATCTCGGGATTGAAAACTTTGTCCTCATTTCCGAAAGGAAATGAAGTCAAAGTATCAATCTCAGGGAAATCAGTCAAGAAAAGAGGATAACTCTCGAATGAGATAGTAGAAAAAAATTTCAATGGAATTTAAAATCTCTGGAATTGGACTCCTTTGATAATGAGTATTCCGGGATCGAAAACTATGTCTTCAAAGACTTGACGATCGATCTCGGGAAATTCTGTAGAAAGAGAGGTGTCACAATCGTATAAAAGGAGAGGAGAATTATTAAGCTCAATACATGTAAATTCCTTAGTCGATAAATTAATTAAATCTTTCTCCAAAACATTAGTAAACTCTCCTTGATCGGCCTCCATATCAAAATAAAAATAATCATACTCAGGTGGAGATATAATATGAGCGAGTTCATCGGCGAACTCCTCATGATAAAAGTCACTCCCATCGGCAGGGGGAAGCAGATCAATCGAAAGATCAAAGATAAACGAATCATATTCAGGAAGAGAAAAATCAGAATGAGTAGTGGTACTGCCACTACTCTTTTCTTCAATATGATCGATATCAAAACAAAATGCTTCATAATCTGGAAGAGAATAATCAGAACAAGTAGTGGTACTGCCACTACTCTTATCTTTAATGTCAAAGCTAAAAGTCTCATATTCAGGCAGAGAATCATCAAAATGAGAAAGAAGGATGTCAGTCTCCTCCACGAGATAGTCACTATCCTCGTAGGGAATGAGAGACTAGGAGGGAGACTCGACCACAGAATCAGATTGAGTGGGATTGTTACTCAAAGAATTGTTTTCAATAGGAAATTTATCACACAAAGAATCAACAATATCAATTCTATAAACAAAATGGTCGGCACGTCGATTTTTTTTTCTTCTTGAATCAATAGCTGATGAGGATTAGGCTCGAGGTTTTCCTTTGGTTTTAGTGTTGACAATGGTGGAGTTTCCGGAGGTGGGACAAGTGGTGTGCTCTTAGAGCTAGCAATTTCCACCACTTCCGTTATGGTCTCCGGTTCTTGTTCCTTTTCTTGATAAACGAGAAGATTAGAATGAGGAGTAAAAGATCCATCCAATGTCAAGCCATCCATACTAGTAATTGCTTTACGTTCTTCTCGTGGGTATGTTTCGGTGTCGCTCGGTAGCACATCTAATGGATTCTCTGGAAAACCTTCTGCCATTTGACCCATTTGATTATGCATTAATTGAACCGCTGCTTCTTGATTTAGGTCATAAGTTTCTCGTATGCTAGCAAAATGATACTCAAGAGCTTCGACTTGTTTAGTAAGATCGGTAATGGCATCAATTTGAGTTGAGGTACCACCACCACTCGAAACTTGAGGTTTATTTCTACAAGTTCGAACTCTAGCTTTAATCTTAATAATGGTAAAAGCTTCTTGAGTATTTTTAGACATCAGATTTCCACTCGCTGCTGTATTTAGAGAATCTTGATCAGATTGACTCAACCCGTTATAGAAAAAATCTATTTGATGAAGGAGTGAAAATCCGTAATGAGGACATTTCCTTAATAAATCTTTGAATCTTTCCCAAGCTTCGGTAAAAGTCTCACATAAAACTTGTTGAAAGTTCGTGATTTCTTTTATGAGCTCTCTTGTTTTATAATGAGGGAAAAATCGATTCAAGAACTTTGATACTAAATCATCCCAAGATGTGATGGAATTAGGAGGTTCATTCTCGAGCCATGTCTCGGCTGCTCCTTTAAGTGAAAACGAGAATAAGATCAACTTCACCACATCATGAGGCACTTGGTTTATTTTGAAAGTTCGGGTTATTTGGTAAAATCTTTTGATGTGTGAATAAGGATCATCATTTTCAAGACCAAAGAAAGAATTGTTACTTACGAAATCAAGTAACTCGTTTTTAGTTCAAATTAATTTGCTAGATCAGCAGGAACAACGATAGCATTCTCAATACCTACGATAGGTATTCGGAGTAGCTCTTCCATCGATCTCAAATGATCGGCCATTTGGACGTCTTCAGCGTTCTCGTCCTTTCCTTGTATATGATCATGAAAAAGATTATCGGACTCGGATTCTTCTACTTGACGAAATTGTAAACTTTTATCGGGATAAGGGAAATGTATTCCGATTTGGTTTGAAGAATATTGCGTGCTCATGCACCAGAAGTAAAACAGAGAAATTTGATATTTCAAAATTTTTAGGATTTCTTTGTAAATCTTTATTATCATCATTTTTATTTTATTTATTTATCTTATATATATAAGAGAAAAGGAAAAATAAAATAGAAATAAAAAAAATATTTTTGGGTTTTTATAAAGATAGAAAAATAGAAAAATATTTTTGGTATTTTTAATAGAATACATAATAAGAAAAAAAAATTTGGATTTTTTTTTATAGAAAAAATAAAATGAAAATATTTTTGGTATTTTTGAAATTTTTATATAAAAGAAAATAAAATAGAGATATAATATATATATATATATATATATAGATTATATACCTATATATACCATTATGAATGTAGATACACTTATCCCATATTTATATATATACATATATATATATATATATATATATATATATATTGATTTTTTGATTTTTTTTGTAAGTACGAAAATAAACTTTCAAAAGAAAAAGGATCTTCAAGGCATTCACTTCGAAACAAAACGTAAAAATCGTACAATCTTCCCCGGCAGCGGCGCCATTTTAATTTGCGTCAAACGCGTGTCGAGTAATTTAAAAGTATTTCCCGTTGGATGTAAATAATCACTTGAGAACAAGTAAAAATCTAATCTTCCGAGTGTCGTATCCACGGCGAGAATTGAATTGAGATTTACGTTAATGTTTGTCGTTTGATGCTTGAATATCTTTTAATTTTTGGTTTTTAATTAAAACTAAAGATAACGATAAACTAGATTACACTAATTAATAAGCAAGCTAAAAAGATGAAAAATATATAAAGAAAAAATATGCTTGTCAAGTAAAAGTGAATAGATTCTTAAGTGTGAAGTTTTAGATCTTAATGACGAATTAATATCCTTCTAAATAATCGTTTCCTCAAAACGTTGGCTTAATATCAAAAACAATTTTTTATCGAGATATTAATTATCTTAGTTTTCATGCTACTTAATCTTAGGCTTTTGCCGTTCGGCTCTAAATAAAATACCTAAACTAAATAACTTTGTGCAAATTAATTAATCACTTAGTCTTATTTAAATTCCCACTTAGTTCACGTATTCATAACTTACTTAACAGCATAAATAAAAACTACTCACTAATAATCATAACTGCATTACGAGCAATAAGTAAAGCAATAATAATAACTAAACTAAGCACGACAATAAGAATTAACATTCTAAAATTAAAAAGGTAAAAAGATTAGAGATTACCAGATAAGGATAACGAAATGAAAAATTAGCAAGACGAGACCCGCTTTATAAGCTTTGAAACCCCATTTCTGTAAACTTCATTATGAACCCACTAGTCATCTCTTGATCTCCAATGCTCACTAATCAACCCAGTACTAACTAAATTTTAACCAAACCTTTTGAAACAAAATTAACTATTTTTCTAAAAAGCTAAAAATAAACGAAACATGACAGTTAAGAAAAAAATGACGTTATGAAATCTAAAGATGAAAGAAAAAAAAGATGACAACCTACTTTGATGCAAATATTAATTGAAACAAGACAATGCAAAATTAATGATAGATGATTGATTTTAAAATCCTCGTACAAGAGACAAACACAAAAGCAAGAAGTTGTAAAACTAATAAATGCTAATAATTAAACTTTAAGTGCAACAATTTGATAATAAATGAACATGAAAGATAGTGAATGGTAAAATACAGCTGGTTATATGATTTAGTGTATTTGGTCTTGGTCCGAAGACCAAGAGAATGGTCGCTCAGAAATAAAGAAAGAACTCGAAAGATAGAAAAAGAAGAAAACAAAGATGTTGTGATGCCTATTTTACTACTGCTAGACGCAAGAAACACATAAAACAGAAACCAAACTATATCAAGATGTTTATCCAAATAAGCCGTGGTGAAAGCTTATCCTAAATAAGATCGATGAAGGGTATTATCAAAATAAGCATGAAAACGAAAATAAGCTCATCAAAACCTCATAGAATCAAAACCAAACAACATCAAAACTAAACCTGGGAACTCATCAAAACCTTCGATTCATTAACCTCCATTAATCAATCCTAACTATTACATCATATTCGAATTAAAATACATAAGACGATAAGCTATACTGCTCCTATTTTACTGCTACTCTAATTCTACTCCTACTACTACTCGAATGAAAAAATAAAGACCACAAAAAAATGAAGTCAAGATCCCCCTTTTATTATGCGTATGTATTAAGCAGTAATACAAAGACATGGGCTTGGGCCTGGATCTTTAATTTACTGAATTGGGCTCTGCAAAGGAGGCATTATGTTGGGCTTGGTGGTTTAATGCTTGGACTAATAATAAGTATGGGTCGGTTCGACCCATATAAATTGTGTCGGGCCGATCCAATAAAAGATGAAGGCACCGTTTGACTCGAATTTCTGTGCTCTTTCCAATGGCATGCTCAGGAAATATTAACGACTTCATTTTGATCTTGAAAAATGCGTAAACGTCTTCAAATCTTAATTAAAAGTCACTGTTTTTGCTTTATTTTCAATCCCTTTTACCTACAAAACAAAAAAACACAAAACAAACATATTTTCAATAATATTAAGCATATTTCATGTTTTTAGTCCGTTTATTAGTGATTTTTGAGGTACAAATAATGTGTATTTAAGAACACATCACTCAGCATAACTACAACATAGTTTATACCCTCAACTACGCCGTAGTTGAGACGAATATTATAAATACTACCCTAATCTTAGCTCATTCGTATCATTCAACCAGAGGAGAGTCTTAGAGAACATCTAGGGATTCTAAGGAGAAAGAATTTCGGCTCATTCGTTCACTAGTTTAAGGGAGAGGTTACTTTACTTATGTATTGTATTAATCATTCGTCAGTAGAGTTGTAAGAAAATAATGTTTTCTCAATCAAAGAGTTCTTCCATTATTTCTTATGTATTCTTTAGCATGAGTGGCTAAGCACCTTAAGTGCTAGCCTTGTTATGATTTTGTTATGGTTATGATGCTAGTTTCTTGTTAAATTATCATTTATAGGATATCCTAATTGCCTGTTGTATGATCCTCTAGAATTGGTAGTATTGATGCAAGTGTAGATCCTGTCAAACCTTATAGTAGACAGACCTGTCAAATTAAGGGTTAACTAGGTACTAGGGATAGGTTGGAAACTATCCATAGTGTAGGGATTGTTCATATCTTCGCCTACAGTATGATAAGTACTTATAAATTTAGGGAAAACTCTTCCAGGAGGGTTTTAGCCAATATGTGAGATAATTGGTATTAAACATGTCATTATGATAGTTGGAAGTAAATCACTATAGACTAGATGCTCACGCTTCATGTACAACGGGGACCTGAGATCATATGATACATAGGATAGGTTTCGGTGTTCAATCTAGCATGTCGATATTAGAACCACCATAAAACGATAAGTGGACATTGCATTAGGAAACATTATCTTAACCATAACAAATGAATAACTAGGCTAGTACTCTTTTCTCCCTGATCAATTCTCGTAATTTTATTCTCGCATTTTATTTGCTTTTAATCCTGTCAAATTAATATCAAACCATTTTATTTTGTGACGCATTCAAATTAGAACTAAAACATTTAGATCTTAGGACGACCTCAGATTTACCAATCCTACACTACACCAGATCGGATTCTCTGCCCGTTAGTGCATTGTAGACCTAGGGTAAACATGTTTTATAAATTTAAAACTTGTAAAATTAATTCAACGATTAATACGCATTAAGTTTTGGCGCCGCTGCCGGGAGCTAAAATTAGTTTATAATTTAAATTTTCGTAATTTGTTTTACTAATCATTGTTTTTGTCGGGAGTGACTCAAAATAGAAACACTAAGATATTTACCCCTTTCACAAATCCTGAAAGGCAATTCCGAGTCAAGAAGGATATCACGCCCATTTCAGTCCATAACATCTATTATTTTTATGAATCTGAACCATCAAACGCTGAATTTGAAGAAATAGGAGAACTTGATAGTGAGAACTTATAATGGAGCAATACTTAGCTCTAGATCGTTGTGATACAATCATACAAGGAGAGGAGTAAGGAAACCCGAGATTGAAGGAAATGTGGATTTTGAAATTAAGGGTTAGTTTTTAAGAGAACTAAGTGATAACACTTTCTTGGGGAATGAAAATGAAGACGCATACGAGCATGTGGGGAGGATAATGGAGATTGCTAGTTTATTTAACATCCCAAGAGTTTCAGGAGATGCAATTACGTTACAAGTTTTCCCTCTCACTCTAACAGGAAGGGCGAAAAGATGGCTAGAAAAAGCATCTACTGAAAAGATAAACACACGGGATCTGCTGAAACAGATTTTCATCCTAAGATTTTGCCCACCTTCTAAAACTTCTAAACAACTGGAGGAAATTCATAATTCCATACAGGAAGGAAGAGAGACTTTATATCAAGCATGGGAAATATACAATGATCTTCTTTTTAAATGCCCTATACACGACCTTAAGGATTACCAGAAAGTGAACACCTTTTATAAGGGTCTTGAGATTTCCACTCGTCAAATGTTAGACTCTCAGGGACTGATTCCAGGACTTACAACCACAAGGGCTTTGGTGACAATTCAAGAAATGGCTGATCATTCACACAAATGGCATGATGAGGAAAGAACATGAGAATATAACTCAAACCGGATGAACACTATAACTGATAAACTAAAAATTCTAAATCGCGATATGCGGAATCTTAAGGAAAATGTTCACACTATCAAGGGAAGGTATGTATCAGGTGATGAAATGCACTACCTTTCAAGCGAAGAGGTGAAATTTGTCAAGACAACTGAGTATAAAGATGACAGCCTTGGGGGGACACTGGGTAAAAACTCACCGTCAAGGAATAACTCTAAACTCAAAGAAATACTAGGAAAATATCTATAACAATCATGTAAAAGTCAAAGCATGTTTGATGAATGGAAGGAAAATTTAAAGATAACACGAATAAAAACCTTAGGAGGCACGATTCTGGAATCAAGGGACTCGAAGAAAATATTGCGGGACTAGCTCAATCGGTAAAAACTCATGATAAATTGAATCGAGATAAAACCTTCGATATGAAAAGCGGCACAATCATAAGCCTCACTTCTGATAATTCTAACTTAGCTTATGGTAAGAATTCCGCTGGGCAGGAAATCGTAAAGAAAATATGAGAAGAAGACGGATTACCACAAAAGACACCTGTCAAGGAACCAGGAACCTTCGTTGAGAAAGTAAAAAGACGTATCAAGGAAGAACAAGAGAATGAAAAGGGATTACTATAAAGTATTGAAAAAGAACCAGTTAACACTCCCCTGGTCAACACTATTAAGCAAACACCGGACTATACCAAATGTTTACAAGAACGGGTGTCAGAAAAGATAAAAATTGAATAAGTGTCTATGGTAAAATTGAATGCTCGATGTTCCGCTGTCTTACAAAACAAACTTCCACCAAAGGAAAAGGACCTAGGAAGCTTTATCCTCCGATGTATTATTGGTAATACCATGGTTAGCAATGCATTAACGGATTTGGGAGAAAGCATTAGTGTCATGTCATTCTCAATGTTTAAACGTTTAGGTCTTGGAACCCCTAAACCAATTAGTATTTTTATTGAAATGGCAGACATGTCTGTGCAATATCCTAAAGGAATAGTGAAAAATGTCTTGGTGAAAATTGATAAATTCATTTTCCTTGTGAATTTTGTGATCCTTGACATTATGGAAGATAACAAGGTACCAATAATTCTTAGGAGACCTGTGCTAGCTACTGCTCATGCTAGAATTGACGTTTTTGGTAGAAAAGTCTCTTTGGAAATAGGGACGGAAAATGTTGTTTTTAATGCTAACGAGGAAAAGACCCCATTATCGATTTGTGTAATTAATAATTTTCAGGTATCAGAATAACTTAAAGAAATTGAAGGCTTAGAAGAGTTTCTGATGAATGATGATATAAACGGGGATTTAGGAGATTTCTTTAAAGAAAATGATTTATTACCAAAAATCGACTAGGATACTTTAGAAGTAATTCCCGACTCCGACGATGAAATAAGGATTAGATTGGAAGATTTAGGAGAAGGGGTAGAATTTTTTTAGGATGCTCAAGATCCCGAGACAGCACAAGAGATTAACCCACCATTGAGACCTCAATTCCTTTAGGAACATGATTCATCATCAAAACCTTTATAACCTGCAACTCACTTACAAAAAAGGATTTGTAAATTTTAACCCCTACATAGATCTAATTTCCTCCTTCAATGTAACGTCCAGGGCATATTACAACAAACTTATGAGCCAGGAACTTGTCTACGCAGGAAACAATTTTGTTAGGATGGCAAAAAAACCGACACGTGTTCGTAGGATGCCACACTTTCCTAATCGATTTTATTGTCTTGAAAGATGTAAGAGAGTTTATAGAAAAAGGGTTAACGGAAGCCCTGTTTGAAAAACCCTTTAAGGAATGTGTAGGATTAGAATTTGATGCGACTGAAGGTGGTTTAAGATCGGCAATGATAAAACCATTTTTAACATGCCATGGGCATTCAACAAATTTAGTAAGCTAAATAATGAGCAGCATAACAAGATGGCATATGTCTTAAGAACTAGCGAATAAGATAAGGCAAGAGGGATTTATCACCCCTACCAAAAAAATCAAGGAATTCTATAAAGGGTGTCTATAAGTAAAAGATAAATACAAAAGAGATGAAGAGGTGATTGACTAGATTAAACAGGGACACGCAAGTATGCATGAAACAACGTAAACCCAATATGAGTCTAACTTAAAGACTCGATGATAAACAAAAGTGCTTTTCGGGAGACAACCCATCTTGTATCCTCCTATTTCATTTAATTTTTTCATTTAGTTTGGTTTTGTACTTTTTCTAACTTTGCAGGGTTCTACAGGCGAGTCATGGATGGTCGAGATCACCTCGGCTTGTAGTTAGTTAAGTAAAAAAGGGCAGTTACAGTCTATAACTACGGCGTAGTTGGGTACGTTGACTACGTCGTAGTTAGGCCAAAGTTCCTAAAATATAATTTTTAAAACTGTAACTACGACATGGTTCAACCCCATAACCATGTTGTAGTTGGTCTGGGATACTTGTGGCATCTTTTACCATTTAACTATGTCGTAGTTCCATTTATGGGCCACGCCGTAGTTCAAACCTGCGAACATTAAAATAAGTTAGAATTTTACAAAACTATGTACATTAGTAAATGAAGTTTGTGGGTGTATTCACTAGAAACCCTCACGAGACTTCACTCGTCCACTCGGGCCACCGAGTGGTTTAAAAGGCTTGTTGCATACGCTAAATGCAACCGTGATTCCTATGAAAGCGAGTTAGTTTTCATATTTTGTATTTTGTAAACATATAATGCATTAGGGTTGTTAAGAGATTTCAGGGACACGAGGTTGCTCAGGATTTTTATGATGGGAGTCCATGACTATTGACCAAGCTCCGAATTTGGAAAGCAATACTTAGGGGAGTCTTCCGTTCTAATTCTACTTTTTTTCTTAACTTTTTATTTTCTTAATTGTACAATAAGGACATTATACAAACCAAGTAGGGAGATAGGAGTAGAATTACCACTTGACCTATAATTGCCTTCGATTTTCTAGTTTATTTTGAAAATTTGTGCAATTTTTGAAAAAAATTGACATGTTTTTCAATACTGAAACTAGAATAGATCTTTTTCGAGCACAAACTACCCTTATCTTCATTGGTGAAGTTTGCCTGATATTCCATTTTCATATGTTATTACATAAATATGAGTGTGCTGGTAGTATTGTAGACTTTAGAACTTAGCTTGTACATCATTTCGAGACCTAATTGAGTAATAGTGATATATAGTTCAATAAAGGCAACATTATAGGATTTACACCCAAATTAGCCCATATGTGTATTATTGTGTGCATTTATCGACTTGTTACACTGACTTGTCGACCTCCCATGATAAAACCCTTTGTTGCACTCACTTTTAGTGCAATATACCCCTTGAACAACCTGTTGAGCCATTTCTTGTGTTAAACCCGCAATTTGTTCATGTTTCGTATCACCATTACACCTTAGCATACCCTGTAGTCTATAAATCCACCGTTAAGAAGTTACTGGTTGCTTGAAATCCATGGTTTAGGTGAATAGGTTCGGGAATCATGCTTTTATAGAAGACCTATCTTTGAAGACCCCTTGTATCACTAATACTTTCGATACTGCTTATCTCAAGTGGGGGTGTTTATCATTGTTATTTGCTACATAAGTCATATCTTGTATTGTAAAAAAAAGAAGAAAAAAATAGTAGTATTTCATTTCATACTTCTGTAGCAGTATATTATTGTATTTAGTGTTGGTTATCAAATAAAACGAGCCTCCTTTGTCCGATGATTGTGGAAGACTTCGAGTTAGTGCGTTTATAAACCAACCACTGCATTGAAGGTTGAGCTAATATGATTCTGCTTCATCAAAATGCAGAACTTTACATCTATATCACCGAGACTAGCCTATTATTATGATTGATGATCAGATTTTCAGACTTTGAAGTTCGAGCTAATGGAAGGATAATAGCCAGTGACGACGAAACTGTGGATAGTAGACTATTTGTTTTGTGTTTATTTTATTAACACCAATTATATGTGCATCCTATGTCTTATCCTTACCTATAATGATTTTAGCCTTTAGCTTGTTCGAGTTAATGATTTGAGCAATCACATGTGTCTCGTTCATAGATTTGGACGCGCATGTGTGGTTTTGTCACCTTTTCTGGAACATTGGTATCGGCTAAGATCTTTCACTTGTTTAAACATGTGTGTCACCCATGTTGCATTTAAAATCTATTTAGACTTTAACTCTAGTTGGTGTAGCTTTGTGTACTTTCCAAGATTATGATAGAGTACATACTATGACAGAGCTATTAAGTGATCACCCCGAAATGAAACACTTAGACTAGTGAGAGTTGAGTGATTTTGATCCCCTTTTCGTGAGGTGTTCGGCTTTGGTATTTTCTAGCATAGGTAATTTATAAATTCATATATCCCAAGTTAAATCGAGGGATATTTTTTTAGAAATTATTCTAACAGGTATACTTGAGGACAAGTAGAAGTAAAGTGGGGGGATATTTGATAACATCAAATACTCAATACCTTTTGGTATCAATCCCTCATAAAACGTTCATAATGATCTATTTGTGGTTAAAATATATACTTAATCACCTTATATTTCATTACAGGAAAATATGGACGTTGGAGCGGAAAGACACGGGAATTGGACAAGTAAAATGATGAAGTTATGTTGTCAAGTCATAACTATGACGTAGTCACCCCATTGAACTACGCCCTAGTTCAATTGAAGATTCTAAGCAAGGTTAGAAGAAACTACGGCGTAGTTGCCCCAATTCAACTACGTCGTAGTTATCAAGAATACCCAAGATGTCAAGTCTAGTCACAACTACGACGTAGTTGGCCACTTCAACTACGTTGTAGTTACACTTATCCTGCAAAAGGAAAGCCTGACTCATCATAACTACAATATAGTTTATACCCTCAACTACGCCGTAGTTGAGACGAATATTATAAATACTTCCCTAATCTCAGCTCATTCGTATCATTCAACCAGAGGAAAGTCTTAGAGAACATCTAGGGCTTCCAAGGAGAAAGAAATCCAGCTCATTCATCCACTAGTTCAAGGGAGAGATCACTTTACTTATTTACGGTATTAATTATTTAATCATTCATTAACAGACTTGTAAGACAATAATGTTTTCTCAATCCAAGAGTTCTTCTATTATTTCTTGTGTATTATGCAACATGAGTGGCTAAGCACCTTAAGTGCTAGCCTTGTTATGATTTTGTTATGGTTATGATGCTAGTTTTCTGTTGAATTATCGTTTATATGATATCCTAATTGCGTGTTGCATGATCCCCTAAAATTGGTAGTATTGATGTTAGCGTAGATCCCGTTAGACCTTATAGTAGACGTACCTATTGAATTAAGGGTTAACCGGGTACTAAGGATAGGTTGGCAACTATCCATAGTGTAGGAATTGTTCATATCTTCACCTACACTAAGATAGGTACTTATAAACTTAAGGAAAACTCTTCCAGGAGGATTTTAGGCAAGATGTGAGATAAATGGTATTACACAGGTCATTAGGATGGTAGGAAGTAAATCACTGGAGACTAGATGCTCACCTTTCGTGTATAACGGGGACCTGAGATCATATGATACATATGATAGGTTTTGGTGTTCAATCGAGCATGTCGATATTAAAACCACCATAAAATAATAAGTAGATATTGCACTAGAACATTATCTTAACCATAACAAATGAATAACTAGGCTAGTACTCTTTTCTCCCTAATCAATTCTCGTAATTTTATTCTCGTATTTTAATTGCTTTTAATCATGTCAAATTAATATCAAACCATTTTATTCTGTGACACATTCAAATTAGAACTAAAACACTTAGATCTTGGGACGACCTCAGATTTACTAATCTTGCACTACACACGATCGGGTTATCTGCCCGTTAGTGCGTTGTAGACCTAGGGTAAACGAGTTTTATAAATTAAAAACTTGTAAAATTAATTCAACAATTAATACACATCATATGTGGAGTACATTATAGAGTATTTAATGAAGAGAACAATGAATGTGAAAGAGGTGATAGAAAGGTCTGAAGGTCCCTTAACCCCAACTACAAAAGTCATTTTCAATGCTATTTTGAGATTGGCTAATGACTACACATTTGTATGGAATGGGGTGACACTTACCAGTGTAAGGGACCTTTTCAGGACCAATGTGTTGTGAACATGAAATTCAAGCCCTACACATGTAGGAGATAGGAGCTTACATGCATTCCATGTAAACATGTTGTGGCATCATTGTATAATATTTCACTTAATGGAAAAGAGGTAAGGATGCCACATGGCTGGATAGATCAATCATGTTGGCTTAGTGCATGGAGTTTTTTGGCTCAAATGCAGGATCCCAAGTGTTTTATTTCCCCCATACTATCATGTTCCAATTAGAAGACCAAGGAAGAAGAGAAGAGTCACCCAAGATGAGAAGTCTAGGAAGGCAATGAAGCATCATACGGTAAAAAAAGGGAAGCTTTTTGTTAGGTTTTTACAATATAACACACACACACACACACACACACACACACACATATATATATATATATATATATATATATACACACATATACATATACACTATATATAAAACCACATCAAAAATAGGTCACCAACATGGATCCGTATGCCTTATATAATAAATCAATAAATACACTATTTATATGTCTTATCGCATGACCAATTGATTATAACAGAGCTTAAACGAACATCATGGTTTCCCCTATGAAACCTCACGAAACCCATCATGTTACCAAAGTAGGTAACCTTTAAAAATATCCATACAACACGTCCTTGTGTATCACCCGAATGCTAGTTCTAATTCTCATGATCTTGCAACGAACACCAAGTGTTTTGCATATAGAAGATCAAACCGAAACCCTAGGTTATTCACCATAGGTCACGGCTAAAACAAGAGAAAAGTAGGAGAGTATCGTGTGTGAATTATTTTACAAGTTATGAGATATGATTAAATCAATATCTTAATATAACTTTGTAGAATTACACTTAACCACCAAAACTCTTCTTGTGTGTTTTTCTCCTTAAGTGGGTGACCCTTAGACCATATATGGGTTCCCATATTTGTTTTTGGCCTAGTCCATTTAATAAGTCCATTACTTATTAAATAGTTGCCCGTTCATTCATTAATTAGTCTAACATATTAATTAATGCCCGTTAGCCGATCATGAGATATTTAACAAATGTAAATAATACAACTAATATAATCAAATTAAGTACATAATAAATATGATACCTCGATGTATACGTGTGTGACCCCATAGACTCACGTATATCTAGCGATATAATTATTTATTATGATATGAGCATTTTATAACAGCTCTCACTTGTGAACGTCATAAAACAAATAATTACACAAACATAGGTAAGCATCTAGAAACACCCATAATGACCTAAAAAATATCTAATTATGGTTTCATAAATGTCTCAGTGTAAATGGTTTATTCATTAGTCATTCTTTTGTTATAGATGCGTGTTAAACTATGGACATGGATCTAAGTCATTTCATATGTTTAACTATTTTGTTTCTCGATATAGATATTTATCTAGATTACCAAACTAATCAAGATTCGTCTTAATTACATTTGGGTGCGGCCACAAAAACATTTGATCAATTCATCGAGGGCCCTAGTAGTATTTAATTTCAAAACAAGTTGAGGAAACAAATCATATTTTAACTACAAGTGTCACTCATGCACTTCACATCATTTCTAAAAATAGCCTTTATAACTACCTTATTCTGGATAACATTTAACTATATTAAGAAATGATATTCCACACATGCAATATCCACCTTGCATCTCAAATCTAAGGACGGGTAATATACAACCACTTGCGAGATTCACTATTAACGTCGATCCATGCAACGAATAATCATAGGTTAGGGTAGTCTAATATTTATTGCACGTGAATAACATATGAGTTTGGCGGATACATCCTTTAAATATTTATCCACCATAATATTACCATTGCGCTCACATTTGTCTTAAATCAACAATATTACCGTATCGTTAATCGAAAATAGACAATTTAGAATAGATAAATTTATTCATGGATTCAAACATGCAAATATAGAACACAATAGTATAAATAAAGATGATCATACCTGGTATATCAATTTATTTTTAATACAATTGCTTACAATTCCATTATCCAAATACTAAAAACATTTATATATACACGAGACTACTAGCAAGTCAAAACCCAATGTTTCAAGCATGCTTAACCTGTTTGGTAAAGACAACCAACTAGTCATTTGAGTAAACTTATTTCAAAACTCACAAATAGTGAAGGTTTTGAATAATACAATGATTGACATTTTGTACGTTGCACTCAAGTACAAGTATCACTATATGAGTATTGCCACAATACATTCCATAAGGTGTTTAAAGCCAACAAAATACCTATTGGAGACAGTTATCTTAACTTCTCAAACTATAAAGCATTCTTACTCTTTTAATGTATAGTGCAACCATGCTCTCAACCGAGCATGTCTAGTCATCAAAGTTATCAATCAAGATAAGATCTATAATGACTAGGGTTGAGGATCACCTCAATCAAAATAAGCATTAGTGTATACAAATAACACTAAGCTCCTTTTATAGAATCCGTAAACGATGAACATTCATTTGGTAATGTTTGGCACCCACCTAAACTCCAGGTTCGTTAGCTATGATAATAGCGTCGGAATCGTCGCAGCATATATCCATAGATTCTTCATTACTATGCACGGCTCTAAGTCTATAAATGAATTTGCTAATCTAAACTGATTCCATTAGAATGTTTGTTTTAATGGTTATTTAATGACCTTCACTTAGATACCAATGTTGTCAAATCACCTTGCACTCATGCAAATGATACAAATAGTCCAATATGATATTCATGATGAACCGTTTAGCTAGAGTCAAGGTTTTAATACATGTGTTCAATCTCACCAAGTGAGATATAACTTTGAGGTTCACTTAATAATATGTCAGAATATATCAGACTTATTTAATCGCACATTGTTGTACCCTTTGTATTAGTTTACTAATAACTACAAAGTTACAATAAACTAACCCATGACTTGAAGTAATATAATGAAAAGAGTTTTGATAAAAGTAAATACTTGAAAGTAGAACACAAAACTATTTTCAGCGTTTAATCCTTTATAAATCTTATTAAGAATTGTACCCTCATTGTTTGCGGAACAACGAGGATTGAATGACAATGTATGTATGATTGATCTCTTCTCTAATAACTTAGCATAAACCAAATAATTATGCTAAGTTAACAATTATGCTAACCAACTAAACTGTGTTCAGGGACTTAGTTGATTTTGGAGGAGTAGGTAGTTTATGAATGATGAAACATTAAGTGTACAAAGGTGAAACCTAATCCTTTTACAATACTCTCTATTTATAGTGCTAAGGTAGGGTTAGACCCACATGGGTGATAAGTACATGTTCCCAGGTTGATTAGACAAGTACAATTGTATACTTGTCTCTATTACAAATTATAATCTAGGTAAGGAGACAACATATTTTATAAGGTCAGTGATGACACTGACCTTGTTCTTATACCCGATTCATGATAATTTGACTTAAGGGGATAAGTACTTGATCTTATCCTTTTAAACTTATCATGCCTAATCTTTAGTCTTCTAAGTCTTATATGTCTTTATTATAATAAGGAGATCGTATGGGGTTCAATGAGCTTATTGCCACAGCTCACTGAACCCATCACCTTCTTTTTTAGTTCATGGACTTCATTAACTGAGTACAACCTCACTAAATGGTTGAGTCTTTCTTCTTAGACTCATGTTGAACTCTTGAAGGTAACTCGTCGAATGACTATTCATTCAGTAACCTAAGTAGTGTTTAAAGGTTAGCTAACACTTAGGATATTTTCTATTTAAATCCTTAGTGAAAGATCACTGGACACTTAATTGGCCTAACAATCTCCCTCTATTTAGATATAGATATGGCCTAAGTGTTTTTAGTGTAAGTGAGTAAATACAACTTCTTCTTACACTGATTTCTAGAAATCTTGTAAAGGATACTAATAACAAAAAGTACATCATTCATTCACCAGTTACAAGGTCCTATCCCATAGTTGATAATGACAAAACCATATAAGCACAAACTTCCCCTAAAGCTAATATATATATGAAAGAATAAGGATCCATGCAATTCCACCAAGGATCTATAAGTTGCACATCTTCTTTGTAAATCTTCTTCCCCTTTTTGTCATAATCAAATAGGGGACTAAAGTATGCAACTTTGATTTTGACAACCACAAACCACTATCATACTTCTAATCCAGCCTTCTAACAACTCAAATTACCCTCCATGACGCGCCTTAAGATAAATGAACTTGAGCAGTAGAAACTTAAACTAGCAGTAGTAATAATGACTAGCAGTAGTAAAAACCTTCACCTCGATGTAGCATATAAATGGTTAAACATTTTAACATTAAGCTTCCCTTGAAACCCATATGTTAACCATTTCTTGAATGTAGGCTCTATGTAATGATTACCGATGAAGAAAACTAAGTATTACGAACTTGATGCTGAAGTAGAACAACCTAAACTTGTGTATTATATCGTGTACTATCCACGTGACGTCAAACTCATACCAAGACTAAAGTATAAGTAGATCGCAATCTCTTGACAAAATTCTCATCTTCTATGAGACACTGAGTACAACAACCTAACTCCTTAAAGTGATAGCAAATGTGAGCATTGAGCACCATAAGTTTGTAGATCACACACCTTTGCTAGATTTGTCAAGTCTTCGTTACAACTTTGAAAACACAAACAAGTTACCTCCTGCTAAAAGGTATGATAAAACACAAACCTAAATAATTCTACTTCACCGTCAAATAAGTGATAAATAACCATCTTCGCAACCAATTATACCAATAAATATGAGCCTTTAAATTAGTTAAGAACATGTAAACCAAATCCAAAAACCAAACAGTAAACACCCAATAAACTTATGTTTCTATTTTGTCTGAGATTTATCATGTGTGTCATCCTAGTAGTACAGACTTTCATTGCCAGCAGTACTAATTATCAACGAACAGTACTAAAATTTTATTGGCAGTATAAACCTTCTTTAAGCCCATTGCTAACAGTACAAAGTTTCAACTAGCAGTACTAATAAAATAGCATGGCAGCATTAACTATAAACGAAGCAGTACTAATCACAAATCATCAGTACTAACCTTCCTTTGATTCTCCTTTGGTTGTTGGCAACTCTAAACTTCAATGGCAGTACTAAATATCAAGCAGTAGAAAACCTCAACAAATTGTAATTCCAAATCTGTGAAACATAATCCAAACTGCCTTTGAAAATCATTATTTCAGATGTTGTATCCTCCTTATCAATAACCATGAACGACTTCAACCTTTTGTCAATTTTCAACAACCAACAGCAGTAGTAACTAACCAAAGAAGTCCAAGCAGTACTAAAATGAACCAATACGAGCAATAGTGACATCAAAATAAAGCTAGCAGTATTAACAACACGAACTAGCAGTATAAACTAATGAGCAGCATTAACCAAAAATGCTTGAGCTTACTACTGTTCATCAAAACCCGAAACCAAGCAGCATAAAGTTTCTTATTAGCAGCAATAATCATGAATGAGTAACATTACAAACCTTTACTAATCCCCACCGCCAAATCTTTTTAATACATGTTCTTCTATCCAAGAGCCATGTCATCATCATAGAATAAACATTTGGTACCCAACAGTTGCTATAGAAATCTAAGAAACTGGTATAAACAAAAACCCTAACCCTAAACATTAGGATTCAACCAGTCTTAGCCAGCGCGCGACAACATATCTCCTTATATACCCACGCCGAATCATTCAAAACCATTTAGCCACATTAACACTTGTTAAGGAACCTTTTTTAAGTCTCCAGAGGCACCTTTTTAGCGACACTTATTATGTTACTAAACTGTACAAATCCTTGCCTTCAATCTTCATCAACGCTATTGATTCAATCTCCATAAGAATAAGTTTCCAAATAACCTTTAATTGTATGTAACCAAGAACCACAATTACAACATCTTGTTGACATGACCAATCAACAACAATTGTGAACAAACATCCTGTTATTAATCAATTAGTGTTGCTGAAAAACCCTAAATATCACCATATACGACATGATAACCAAGACATAATTCGTACCTCTTTTCCTATATATGCGACAACAAAACACCTTTAGATCCTAGATTAAGATCCCAGTGCTCTGATCCCTCCCTGATAGAGACTAAAACACGTGATTAGTTCTTGGATCGTTTCTCCTCGAGTTGTTTTAGACTCATCCTAGGATGAATGAACAAAATGATAATCACATGCAGCGGAATAAGAACAAATCAATGTTATCTTAACAAGGTTTTTCATCATTATCTTCTATGATACATGACTACTATAAGTCCTAATTCTACGTGATCAATTATAGAACGGTTACCTAATCTAACAGGATCAATGGAACATTGATCTTGGGGCTAAAACACAACCAACCTAGGCGTCTACAATGAGACTTGATGCCTAGAACACACACACTTTCCTGGTGTTTACATCTTGACACACAGAAAATAACACGACCTATATATCTTTTATATAATAAGATATTAGTTTTACAAAGGCTAAGTAATAAAATAAACAAATCTTACCTAACTTTTTATAATTATCTTCTTGGAAATCTTCTGTAATCTTTCATCTTTTGAAGAATTCCTCCTTTGTCTTTTAAGTCCTTCATCTTTCATATGTTTTGTCTTATCAACTCAAATATAATTCCCAATAGTCAGTGATGACACTGACCTTGTTCTTATACCCGATTCAGGATAGTTTGACTTAAGGGGATAAGTACTTGATCTTATCCCTTTAAACTTATCCTGCCTATCTCAGTCTTAATAAGTCTATATGCTCTTCATTATCTTGAGTCTTCTATGGGGTTCACACTAGCTTATTGCCACAGCTCACTAAACCCATCACCTTCTTCTTTAGTTCATGGACTTCATTCACTGAGTACCGCCTCACTAAATGGTTGAGTCTTTCTTCTTAGACTCATGTTGAACTCTTGAAGGTAACTCGTTGAATGACTATTCATTCAGTAACCTAAGTAGTGTTTAAAGGTTAGCTAACACTTAGGATATTTTCTATTTAAATCCTTAGTGAAAGATCATTAGACACTTAATTGGCCTAACAATCTCCCTATATTTAGATATAGATATGGCCTAAGTGTTTTTAGTGTAAGTGAGTAAATACAACTTCTTCTTACACTGATTTCTAGAAATCATGTAAAGGATACTAATAACAAAAAGTACATCATTCATTCACCAGTTACAAGGTCCTACCATATATTACAAAACTTTCAAAAAACATAATGGATAAGGGGCTACACATTAGTGTGTCCTAAGTTCTCAAGCTTCACTCTCTTTGACATGATCTTCTCTTTACCAAGTCTTTCATTGATCATCATGCTCATCAGTATGTTGAACCTCTGGGTTGCATCAGTCTTGACATTTGAGGCCATCACTTTGTATCTCAGCAAGGTTTCAGTCTCAACATTGTGCACATCATTCACCCTCTGAAATGCCTCTTCTCCAAAGGCATCTATGAAGAACAAACCATGTTCGGGTCCTTTAGTCACCAAGTTGTTGACAAACTTGACTGTCCGGTTCTATACATAATATTTTTCAAAGTTTTCACTTCCTTTCCAAGAAAATGACTTTTTCAATATCGTTATCTTCACGTTATTTAGAAAACTTTTTTAGTTCCCCCTTTTTTGATGATTGTGACACTCCGAAAATTTGCAGGTCAATAAATTTATATTTACATGCATTAAGTTGACTTTTATAAGTTACGTGTTGATTTAACCTAAAATCGGGAAGTTATCCCACGTATAATCGAAAACTATCACTGGATGCGTTCCTGCTTTAGATTAAGCATGGTCCACCCATGACTTGCATGTTATGAATTTTCGGGCATATTATTATATGTTAAACGTTTACGTTTTTCTAGTTTTGTAGATAGAGCATTTTGCATTTGCATGCATGCATGAATACATATTTAATCATCAAAAGTAATATCTAGATATTTTATGCATACTCAGAATATAAATTTTGAAAAAGTTTTGGTCCCCCCTCTCCCTTGTTACCCGTTAGAACCCCACACACCACATGCAATTTTGTTTGCTAGCCTAACCATATTTGTACTAAGACTTACTCATTAAGCTTAACATATAGCTAACCATAGTACCAAAAGGACCACATCCTCCTTTGTCCCCCTTTGCCCCTAATTAATCTGGTCTAAACATCCCCCATCACCTTTGTAGTTTTTGTTTTTCTTGCCAATGTACTAGGTGGTCACACATGGTTTTGTTGTTTAGCCTAGTCCTTCCCATAATATCTCAACCATATTTGTCTTATACAAGACTTGAGCCCCACTCATTTTCGGATCCCATGTGCTTGGTTCAAGTATAAAAGGAGGGCTTATGCCTTCATTTGTTTCACACACATAAACACATAGCAAATTTTTGCTCTATTCTTTCTTTATCTTCTCTTGTTCGGCCGACCACATCAACCCACCAAGGGTGTTCATTTTTCTTTGATCTTCATGTATTGGGTTCATATACACACTAGTGGCGTAGTGTTTGGTTTATTCGGGTTACCTTTGGATCGAGTTCGGGTTATATACACTATTTTTCGGGTTAATCTTCATCTATTTTTCTCACTATTGTAGGTAAATATTTCTTACATATTTTTATACACTTCATATCATTTACATACTCATCTCATGCATATATTTATCACCATACTTGTTCTTTTGTAAAAACTACACTTTTGATTATAAAAACTACTTTTAAAATGTTTACATATAAAAGTCATAAATAAAAAGTCCACACTTGAGCTCGTTATTGTTTTATAAAATTACATCTTTGCAAACGTCATTTATTAATACTTGTACTTATATTATTGATGATGTTATACTTAAATAATGGGATTCGTAGAAGTGTTGCGTATATATATGTAGTGTTAGGATGAGGTTGGATTTGTAAGTGGATTTGTGGATTTGTGGATTTATGTTGTTGGATTTTGGACTATAGGATAGGAATGGAGTTGGTGGAATGGACGGATAAGTAGAAAACTTAGTTACGTTTTTAGAGTCGATTAATATTTGTTAAAACGGATTTATATAGGATAAACAACGTTTTGTTAAGATAGACGAAATAAATATATTTTTTCTAAGCTCCGTTTTATAGAGTCAAAACTATATTTTAAAAGTGTCGAAAACATGTATTTTAAAACAAGGAATATTATGTGTACCACTTTTAAAGGCGTTTCTTATAAAAAGGACTTAACGACCGTTATGTAGAAAATAATAGTTAGACTATAAATAGACTTTATGAAGTACTAATAGTATTAATTTGGAATTTAACGAAAATACTTAGTAACGAGCTATGACTCCTCAAAGTTGGACATGTCAAGGTGATAAATATCAAACAACTCATGTGCATATTCATAATTCATTTTCATCAACCTAAAGCATGCACACATTATTTAGGTTGCGGTTAGGAGTCGTATCATTTCATCCTTGACAGTAATTGCGTAGTTGTACGATTTGCTTAAGGTGAGTTTATAGCTCCACCTTTTTCTCAATTTTATGAACTTACTTAATTTGAAATATTGGGGTGAGAAACATTGCTTGTTTTTACGATTGGACGCAAATACTTAAAATTTTAAGTGTAATGTTATGCCTAAGTACCGTTAACCCATTTCTGCCTATCATGAACCGTTAATTACCGTAAGTAAGCACGAGTGTTATAAATATATCTATTTGAGCTTGATATCCCCCGTCAGGGTTTGGTGATTCTTACTTGTATCGGAGGTACCGATCAAACAGACGTATAGCATGTCGAATCTCTGGGTAATCTTGGGTTAGATACATGGTTGGGCATTCAAAATTGGCATTTATTTGATGCATACTTTGTTTGGCTTCGGTATCACGAGCTTAGTGCAAACGTAAATGCATTTTCTTTATGATTGTTGTATGTGTTACAATAAATCATACATTTATAAAACTTGCGGTCCTTATTTATACTTTAACTAAACCTATGAACTCACCAACGTTATGTTGACATTTTAAGCATGTTTTTCTCAGGTGCTTAGTTTTGGAACTCTTTGAATGAATTATGTGGCGTCTTCATGCATTGACTCTATTTTTCAAACATTTTACGCTTCCGCACTGTCTAAATTTTCTTTTGAACTATGTATCAACTTTGTTTATTTAAATTAATGCAACCGTGTATTATTATTTTCAAACGTCCATATAGTGGTCGTTCTCTTGTACCTTGTGTTGTGTATATTATGACGTCACACCCCTAAATTACCTATTCCACTGCGACCTATTTTGGGGGTGTGACAATGACAGTGTGAAATTGTCCTCTGATGTGCAAAGATTTGTTGTTCCATTTTTTAAAACCTTTGTTAGATTTCACGGACTTGAATTGCAGACGCAGCTTGTGACATTTCAGATTTATTTTTAATATCCTCAATTAAACCATTGATGTAAAGTTGTGTAAAGTTTGTATATATTTGTCCAAGTGATCGAGTCTTTGGCTTAACAACCAAATCAACGTGTATTCTTTTAAATAATTAGCTCACCACTTCACCCAAAATTCATCCAAAAAGTCACTCCCCAAATATTTCCCACCCGTTTCTGTTTCCATGTTTATCATATTACACCTACACCCCACAACCCTTTAAAGACCCCTTTGATAGTAACTTTTAGTACTTACGCCTAGCGGTAGAGGTTTGATCCTTTATCAAGTCTGGTAATTTATATGCTATGACAGGCAATGAGTGTTAAATTTTTCGTTTCCCATATTGTTATAATCCATTATACACCTGAGAGAAAGAGAGAATCCAAACACACATTGTGAAGCGCTAGTGTGTATTTTCCATGCTTTTAGTTACAAGGTCTAATTGGTTGTGTCATGGATAGCTTTAAAGAGTAAGTTAAATTGCCTGTGATCGAAGAATATTTACTATAGACTAAGCAAGAAAACAAGAAGTTGCATATTTTGCATCTCGTTTTGCATCTTCTCTATGTTTACATTCTTAACAAGAAGTTTGTTTTATTTTTAATTTATCTAGCTTTATAAAAGCCAAACGTATGAATATAGAGATAAAAAAAATAAACAGGTAAATCATCATGCCATTATTGACTAGTGTATGTAATACTCGTAATAATAGTCTCATATGCTTTACCAACTTTAATCCGTACCTACATCAGTCCACCAATCACAATGCTTGATTTCCATTACACGGATCATAATCCAACGCCTTTTGTCAACCCACACTTTCACAATCCAACGACCACAAGCATACCTTCAACAAATACAAACTCTCACCCACCACTATATAATAAACAATCAAAGTGAAGGGTGGTGGTGGTGGCAACAGGTAAAGGGTGGTGGTGGTGGCTGTGGTGGTGAAGGGGTAAAGGGTGAAGATGATAAGGTGTTTGGGAATGAGTTTTAAAGTGTGTGGTGGATTTATATACTTACTTAGCACCAAAAAATAAAATAAAATGATAACATGTGACCTTATTGGCCGGTTACTCAATACACGAAATAGACATAACTCAAAAGTAGGCTACACAGAACTGCAAACAAATAATAGTCTACACACAATTACAAAAAGTAATAAGTTAGATACATTTTCATGTAATTATCCATTTAAGAAACTATTAACTATACCATATTTTATCAAGAATTATTAATGATACGCTCAAGAAGGGATGAATTTTCAGCAAAGAGGGCAACTGTGTTCATAAGACAACCACTTCTTAATGCAATCTTCATAAAACGAGTGCTGACATGATACGACAACTTTGATGTGCTGCTTCTCGATGAACTCATCTAGGCATATCGCACAATCATCATTCTTGCTCTTACCCATCTCTTATAGTTGCTTCTCTACTGTTTTAGGTTGATGACCATCACGTACTGCCCCATTGACTTTACCAAGGTTTATAATATGCTCGGCCACGGTTATACGAACATCACCGTTATGTACCAGCTCATCCACATGATCAAGGTTTACGCAAAGCCATATACATGATTTAATAAACATGTACAAAAACCACTCCAACATATGGTAAAAATATTATCCACCACATTTGGTTAAGTTTACGCTCCGTCTTAGAAGGCATATCTTATCGATTTAGAGAAAATTCTTAGAATAGGAAATGATGGTTTTATGAAAAATACCATATTTTATCAAGAATTATTTACTATACCATAGATTTTAGCGAATTATAACAAAAGTATAGTTATCCTTATCGGTTGTTTAAAGATTTAAATTTGTTCATGTGTAGGTATGTTGTTGCGTTTGGATTTATGATTTCTCCCACATTTCTACTATATAACAAAAGGCAGGATCACTGCCTCACAACACAAAAAAAAAAATAAAAAAAATAATGAACAATGTTTTGTGAAGGGGAGGGAAGGGGAGGGAAGTGGGTTAGTAAAGGATACATGTCCCAAAACTAAATCAACATGAGTGACTCATCTTCCATATACAGAACCCAAAATCAGATCTCTCACTTCCAACATCTCTACCTCCATTTTCCTGAACCTTCTAAACTCTTACCACCAAAGTAAGCTTGCTATCAAAAAATTAGGAGGGGTTAAAGCTTCTTCTCCCAAACTCTTGCCACCAAACTAACATTCTTTCACTCTTCCCAAAAACACCCACTGGCATCGTCGAGAGTATGGGTTTTCTGGCGGAGCATGGTTATTTTCTTCACGGCTGTCCCTTCTGTAATTTGATTCTTCAAAAGATTATAAGCAATTCGAGTTTACAATTTACGGTAAGATTTAACTAGATATTCAAAATTAGTTTAGCTAAATCAAGTTAATTGGTAATGGTCATTTTTATTTGATGTATGTGTTAACAAATTGAGTTGTTTGGCGGTGGGTTGAATGATGCTGACAGTGTGTTTGACGAGATGTTAGAAGTCAAAGATATATGTTTGGTTGAAAGGTAATAAATTGCTTAAAAAGCATTAGTTTTGGTTTGTTTTTCCATAAATCATCAATTATATCTTAGGGTTTGCTTATTTGAAAGGGATTCTGCTTATTGGTGTATTGGCCATCTCTTCTTGAAAAAGATTCACTTTAATAAGCTGTTAAACATAATCTGTTTGGGTACTGAAAACAGCTTATTGTGTTTCAATAATATACTAAGCTAATAAGCTGCTTTAATCTAGATACTCAAAACAGCTTACTGTGTTCAGCTTATCGTGATCATATACTATGTAATTAGTTTTGAAATTTGAGTACAGATTGCAAAGTTCACTTTACTTTAAAGGTTTAGTTTTTATTTACTTTGAAGTGTTAGTAAGTGTGGCACCAATATATAACATTTTAGGTTTAGTTTTGATGTAAATAGAGGGTGGATCATAGCATTATAGATTATTTCTGACAAAATTTTGTTATGAAATTAAAATATTTTATGAATCTTTGAAGCTTATAAAAATGTTCGGTTCCTTGACTCTTTATTTGGATAAAGTTTTTTTTGTATAAAGCGAGACTAACAAAAGGTATGGTATATTCTGGAGTGCTTTTCAGGTTCGTATAGCACAATGTTTGCGTTGAAATGAAAGTGTTGTTTTTTGAAGGAACTCGAGTGTTTATTGTGGATCATAGTAGACACCGCTTTCGAGATGAAGGTTCAATATTTCATCAAGATACTCAAAGAAATAAAAAAATCCGGACGCGTAACAGGAGGTATGAAACATTTTTACAACTTTTTATTCTATGATGCGTTTTAGAGCTGTATTTTTATTGTCATTTGTCCATTAGAATTTCAAATTCTTACATATAGCAAGACCCATGATTTGCATATTAGTAAAAAAATTGCATAGTTCGAGCAGGTTAAAATGGATAGAACATATGTATTAAGTATCATAAACCGCCAATTCTTACTTAAGTCTAGAAGAACAGAAAAATACGTTAAAAGATGTCATTAAGTTAAAGAAATACATGTTTGGTTGCAAACAGGGGCGTGAAGCCTTAGGTCTTTTTAAGTCACCAAATATTCTAAGTAAACCATTAAGCTTATTGAATTGCAAACAAAGAAATCAGAGGTATTGATTATATATTTAGATTTAATCGATATAGTTGTTGGAAATAATTGATTGCGAGTGCATTATTGATGTATTAAAGTAATGCACAAGTTCGAGGAAAAAGTTAGGCACTTGATAATTACTAAGTAGGCACGCGAATATGATTTATGTGATACACTTACATGAATATAAGTATTTATAAAGATTGCAGGATATATGGAACTTATTTGAGTTGGAACTACTGAATAAATTCACGAAAGAACAACAGTTTGTTTCACTCATGAATTTTGAATTGAGAATTGGTTGGCATCGTCTAACATTAAATTTGTTTATGTATTACGCAGGACACATAAAGATTTCAGGGCGCGAAGTTCAAGTCACTAGCTCAAGGGTGAGCTATATCTTGAGTTTTTGACAGTACATCTACTTATATAAAAGAGATCATTCAAACCATCCTCTTATTTACTTCAATATTTTAATATGGCAGCTTTCTTATGCAAATGGAAATTGTAGGGAATACTACGGCTTAAGTTTAGGTAACCAATGGGAATAACTGCCCTAAAGGCAATTATGCGGAGGGTGCGGAACTTAATAATTCAATGTTTGACGTTCTTAAGAAAGAGACGGAGAATTATGATTCATAACAAGGTATGGTAAAGGTGCAAAACAGCATACTAAAACATGATACACGTTCACACGCCCAACTAAGAAACATTTATTTTAGCTAAGTTTCAAATTATGAATCTTTTATGTTGGGCTTATTTTTAGAGAGCCTAACCTGTCAGTTTTTTTCTATGGTTATGAAGGTCATAAGAGACCTTTGGCTCAACGTAAAGATGACACTTCAGCTGTTGTTGAGAGTGGAAGCATTCCATAAGCAATTTATCACGGAGAACCTTTAATGGTAAATTCTCTTACTTTGGGTTTTCATAATGATCTTTGATCTCTGTTTTACCAACTTTACTTTATATTATAAAAGAAGTTGGATCTTTCCCCCTAAATAAGCAAAAGAAACTCACTCCTAATTATAAGGTGAATAAAACATATGCACATATTAGTAGCCGCGTGCCTCCATCTAAACTCGTTGTATTAGTAGAAGCACGAAAAAAGAACACGGCGAAACTCACTCCAAAGGTAAATAAGATAGTCATAAAACTTATTTGTTGTTAACAGTGTAACTTGGCTCCGCCGCGTTCTTTTTTTCAGCATATAGTAAATATAGTAACGTCTGCTACTGTACTTTTTGTGTAGGACATTTAGTTAAAAAAATGAATGAATTGTTGGAAAAGGTATTCCTTATATGTTTCTGGTAGATGTTAGATGTTAGTTTTTTAGGTAGAAGACAACAAGTTTATGTTTATCAGATTGTTTAAGCTACTTTCAAGAAGCTGATATATTGAAACTAGATTCAGATGTTAACAGTTTCTCTTCAAACTACTGTTACAAAAACCAATATGAACTGCTAATATGAGCTGTTTGCTTAAAGATGTACGTGAAAGTGCTCAAATGAGTTTATTTACAGATATTCTGTAACAACCCTAAAATTTGTGGTAGCAAAAAGGTAACCGGAGGAGTTACTTCATAATACACTAGCACAAGATATAAGAGAACGACCTCTAAATAAGTAGTTTAAAAAGACAATCTTGTTGATTTGACTGAAATAAATAAGTTGTAACATTTGTCCCATAAGTTTGCGTCAAAAATAAAGCATAATTGGTACAACGAGATAGATAGTTTTAAATCGGCTAACTCGAGTATGTTTGTCTTTTTCTTCATTTCTGTTCTTTTGTTTGACCTTGACTCGGTACTGACCAGATTGCCTGACTCAGTGAGTCTACTCGATCAACTCGATATTTACCGAGTTGACTCAGTCGGGTCATGGTCTCAAATGCATAAATCGGCTGATTGTAATGCATAAATCAGCTAACTCAAAATCGGTTGAGTCAAAATCGGCTGAGTCAAATTCGGATGAGTCGAAATCGACTAATGTCAAAATCAGTTGATGTCAAAATTGGTTGATGTCAAAATCGACTGATGTTAAAATCGGCTGATGCAAATGCATAAACCGGCTCCTTCAAAAAGTACACACTCGAACCCAGAAATAAGCACAAAAATAAACACTTTTAAGCATCAAATAAGCCACACCTATGTTAAAAGTTTCCCACTTTTCTTTTGATAACCCATTAATCTGATAAAACACTAAAATAAGTGACTTTTAACAAAATATACCGAAACAGCTGTGGCCTAAAAGACTGATGAATAAGCCGAAATAAGCTGTCACAAACAAGCTGTTAAAATAAGAAATAAGCTTAAATCTCCTTTTGATATTCAATAAAAGTGGTGGAACACTAGAAAGTTTGAAACTTTGTTGCAAAAAAAACATGCCGTGGTTTTTTTCTACCAAAATAAGCCACGAAGATAAGCAAAAAATAAGATATTATAAGACAAAATCACGCAACAAAAAACCCACAATATAAAACGCCCCCGGTTAGCTCTTGATACCAATTGGCACGATACAAAAACACCTTTTCGGGGGGTCTTGGATGATCAAAGAACAATAGATGAAACATTATGTTTTTAGTGAGAGAAAGTAGAGAGAAGATGGAAGAGAAAACTTGTAATATTAGATTAGAAGAGAAAAATAAGAAATTAACATCCACATCCCTCATGGAGAGTCATGGGGGGTATTTATATGCCTAACACTTTGCTAACTATCCCTAGTTTACAATAATAATCCATGCGTGTCACACAGTGTCCATAGCTAGTCCAATTCACGGGTAAGACGACAGCTTTACAAAATAGTAAGGCTAACATAAATTATAATTCTAGCAGCAACCTTTTTATATAAAAACATGTGCAGAAACTTTGTTAAATTTTCAAAAAAAATGGTCTGATTTTAGAAGGGCATATCTCCTTCGTTATATACATTCACGACAAACAAAAAGTCTCTTATTTTAACGAAAAGAAACCTTTGCACTTCCATTTCGGCTTAATCTTTTAATGCATACTTCCACGTTAAATTAAAAGACTTAATCTTTAGATATAATAGATAGATGTATACTTTGTATTTTGTTTTTTTATGTCACTCAGGTGTCAAGATGAAATATACAATTTTCTAAATGCAACATAACACAATTATTTCAACCACGAAAATATATGCATCTTTATAGAAGTAAATAGTACAATTGTTGATTACTATTATAGGTGATTGATTCACGCCATCTTCGACATGGACAAAACTGGATTTCAATTTTGGCAGATTCGAGCTCACGATGACCTGATTCATGATCTTAGTATCATTTATGGTAAGAATTGTTTCTTAGTGATTTTTATGAATTTGTTTGTTTGAATGTGACATTTTTAATATGTAAAGTGTGGATCATGTTATGTTGAATTTCAAATTTGCATTGCTTGTTTTGATTTTTTTATTGTGTTTTTTTGTTCAACTACTTATCCAAACCTGTTCACCATAAAAATACACCACAATGGTGAGTTTTCCAAACCACCTGAAAGACGATACAAGTTTGTTGTGTTAGATTATGTTGACCTAATAGATTGTGACATGTTCTTCATACTTGAGTTAGATAGAATGCTTGATGAACTAGGTTTATGGGATAATAATAAGATACTTTACACACATTTTAGGATCCATGGCATGTCTTTGGGTAATGGGATGGTTTTGTTAATTATGGATGAAACTGTCATCAAATTATTAAATTATGTACCCATGTGTAACGAAATAGAGGTTCATATAGAAACTGATGTGTCATTGATAGAACAACATTTGGTGGAGTTTCTTGTTAGTCATAGTCAGAACAATAGAGTAGGCAATAGTGTAGTGATTAAGGAGATTGTTGAAGATAATGTTGTTTCTAGCAGTGGAAATGAATCAAGGTTGTTAATGTTAGAGTGGGCCTCAAATAGGTAAATAAGAGGTTGTTTCTAAAAGTGGAAAAAAATCAAGGTTGTTGATGTTAGAGTGGCCTGAGATGGATAAAGATAAGGCACATGTTGACACTTCAACTCATGCTTCAATTTTTGATGTTTTGTCTAATAGCTGAATTTAGGAATATAGGCAAGACTCGGGAGGTTGATCGTTCTCTAGGGTAATAGTGAGGTAGGTTCGAATTGTATG
>BQNB010006196.1:0-98613 GCA_026074375.1 Tanacetum coccineum | reverse complement strand
AATTAAACATATCAGTTTCTCATCTGAAAAGATTTTTAAAAGAAGTTTCTATCACTCAAACAATGTCTACAGCTCTTTAAATAAAAAATAGGACATTATTTGAGGGGGAGAAATAGTTAAATTCTTTCAAAAAGGATCTTTTAAAATGTCATCGCGGAATAAAATGGTAAAAGTTTTTTTTTCCAATAACGGATTTTCAATTAAAGGGGAGTAATGTATTTGTAACTCAATTGGGCTTAACATATTATTAGATTTAAGCTTTAGGGATTAAATGGCAAAATATAAGACTTAGAATCTTAGTTACAAACTTTAGGGGCTAAAAATGTCATTTTTATAACTTAGATAGACTTTGCATTATGTTTAAATCAGAAATAGAAAAGACTGAAACTACAAGGACTATTTATGTCATTTTACAAACATAAACCGTTTATAATTTTTTAAAAACACATTTCGCTCCACACTTATTCATTTTTACAATCTCACATTTCTCTCATACACACATTTCGCTCCACTCATAATCAAAAATTCAAATGTGGTTTTCAAGGCTCAAAATTGTCACCTACTCGTTCGTTACCCATTACTCATCATCCTGGTAAATCGAATTAGCTTATTACTCCTTTTTACATCCGTAATTAATTAAAAACGTTATAGGGTTCATAAGAAAAAAGTTGTACTTCGAGGTTCGTTAGATCAAAATTTGGTGTAAGTTTTCTCATGTGATGTGGGAATGTGTTTGTAAGCTATTCTAGGCCCCTAGGTGCATATTGTGTGTTTAGAATGGTCCTTAACATGGTTGTTGTGTGATTTGTCTCCTTTGTGTGCTCGAATTTAAAATCGCATGCTCAAAATGTTGTTTAATCTTTGTGAATAATGTTTTTGTGAGAATATGATTGTATATGTGATGATTGTAAGAGGAGATTATAGGTTTTCAAGTGGTAAAAAACTAAGATAAGTAGCTTTGAATGGAGCGAAACATGCTTCTGTTGAATGAAGCGAAACATGTCAGTTTTATCCAAGCAAAACATGTCAGCTTCATTTCAATCGAAACATGTCAGTTTCACTCCAAGCGAAACATGTCTGTTGTATCTAAGCGAAACATGTCAGTTGTATCTAAGCGAAACATGTATGTTATATACCAAGCAAAACATGTTAGATAATTTTCAAGCGAAACATGATAGGTACATAGACAAGCGAAATATGACAAAATACGAAAAGAAACTCTGCCTAAATTTTTTAAAATTTGTGTAATCTTGTGTTTAAAGGCATATAACTTCATTTGCCAAGCTTGAATGTTCATTTGCTGCTCTCTAATTGAATGTGTGTCCTAAGTTCCCTTAGAAATGTCATGTTGACTACCTTGAGTTGATTTTTGACTTATGAACTTAGTTGACTTATTCTTAGAGTGTAGTAATTCTGTCAAGTTTGCATGAAACCTAATCATAGATCAATCATATCATTAAAGGATAAGCAACTTAATCAGTAAAATATATCAATTGTATATATAAACTGTATTGGTTAATTCTTAAGCAGAATCATGAATCCTTAAGAAACACTACAAGCTGCTGCTCATGATGAAAAGTGGGTTCCTTCTGCTGAGAGAGTCAAGATCAACTCTACTAATATCAAATTGGAAACCACTGTGCCACAAAAGGAAGAGACGTTTCAAGTGGTCATTGACGTAATCAAGAATTCCACGTGCTTCAAGGCTTTCACCATATCTGTAGATGTCCCTGAAATCTTTATGCAACAATTCTGGTACACCATCAAGAAGGTTCAAGACACTGATTCTTATGAATTCCTCTTAGCCAACAAGAAGTGTATTGTCAATGCTGAAGTCTTTAGGACAATACTTAATATCTGTCCAAGAGTGGAAGGTGAAGACTTCACAGATGTTCCAGATGATGAAATTGAACTCACTTTTCTCCTTGATCTTAGCTACAAGGGTCCACTGAACAAGCACACCAACATGTTTGTGGATCATATGCACCAGCCGTGGAGAACTCTGGCAGCTATAATCAACAAGTGCCTATCGGGAAAGATTGCAAGAAATGATAAACTCAAAAAGTCTAGGATTGACATATTGTGGGGATGTTCAACAAAGAAAATGTCGATTATCCTGAATTGATTTGGGAAGACTTTGCTTACCAGATTGATCACAGGAAAGAAAAGAGATCAAGACAAGAGAACATGCCATATCCCCGATTCACCAAAATCATCATCAACCACTTCCTGAAACAACACAAGTCTCTCACCAACCTCAATCACAAGCACTATCATACAATAAAAGATAATGGTATTGTCAGCCGGTTAAAGTTTGTCAGAATAGGTGAAGACTATCAAGAATATGGACATCCCATTCCTGATGTGATGTTGACTGATGCAATCAAGCATTTGGAATCATATCAAATGTTCATCAAGTATTTAACAAATCAGATCCCACCTAAGAAAAGCAAAGGTAAAGGTTTAAAAGCCAAGAAGACTGTTGAGGAGTCTCAAGAAACTGTTAATGTATCCGAAGAGTCTGAACCTGAACCTGAACCAGCTAAGAAGAAAACTGCTAGCAGAAGAGTCAAGAAAAAAGTCACACTGTCAGCTAATGACAACATTATCTTTGATGATCCTAATTCAAAGACAAAGCTTAAAGGTGCTCCATCTCTTACTCTTGCTGAACAAGAAGCTGCAAACATTATGCAAGCTCTAAAGGAAAGTAAGAAGACTAGTAGAAGACAACCAGGTACTGGAGGCTCAAATGAAGGAACTGGTAGTAAACCAGGGGTTCTCGATGAGTTCACAGTCAGCTCTGCTACCTCAAGTGAAGGAACTAGTGTTAAACCAGGGGTTCCTGATGAGGATAAGGACATTACTAAAGAGAAGGTCATTCTTGAATGGGGAGATGAACAAGACAGTGAACATTCTGATGATGATAATGATGATTCTGAGAAGGATGAAAAGGATGGTGATGCTGATGATGAAGGCGATGATCATGTCAGTGATACATAAGATGCTGATGATGAAGATGTTGAAACTGAATCCGATGAGGATGATATTTATAAGTACAAGATTCGTGTGCGCAAGGATGAGGATGAAGAAATGAAAGATGCTGAAATTAAAGGTTCTGATAAAGGTGATGAAGAGATTACTGATGCAGCAAAGGAAGAAGCTAAAAAGACTTCAGAAGCAAAGGATGATATCAAGAAAACCTAAGCTCCCTCCATCAAGCTCAAGCTTATTTGTATCTTCAGGTTTTGGTGCTCAATTCCTTAAAATTTCTTCTGATTCTTCCTTACTTAGTACTGTTAAGGATTCTACAGATGTAGATGTTAGTTCTTTGCTGGATATTTCCATCCAACACGAAACTCCCCACATCCAGTCTCCATCAAGTGACACCTATCATCTCAACCGTACAACAAACAACACCAATTCTCACATCAACAATCACAACTGATGCTCCAACCATCACTACTGCTGTTCTTGAATCTAATGCACTTACTGCTGTTGAATTAAGAGTTGCAAAATTGGAAAAAGATGTGTCTGAGCTAAAAACTAGTGATCATTCTTCTGTAGCTCTTGCTGTTCTCTAGTCCTATGTTTCAATAGTTGTTGATAGTTATCTTGATACCAAAGTCGGAGATGTATTTCAAAAGGAACAGTAAAAACACACGGCAGATCTCATTCATAAATATTCTCTGCAACATCTTCCTGAATTAACTAAGAAAGCGACACCAACAACTGAACCAAAATCCTAGAAAAGTCTTTCAAAGATTCTCAAGATTAAGAAGGAACAAGCTGAGAGTCAAAAGAACCCACAGTTCACCATCAAGTCTACTGATAAGGCGGCTCTTGAAGAATATGATCTAAAAAGTGCTCTTTACCAATCCATGCATACTAACAAGTCTTTTAACAGAAATCCTGCCAATCATCGGTTGTACCATGCACTCATGGAAGCGTTGATTGAAGATGAAAATGCAATGGATAAGGGAGTCACTGACACAGTAAAAGACCACAAAAGAAAGCATGATGATGATGAAGACGATGATGATGAAGACCCTCCAGCTGGACCAAACCAGGGTAAGAAGACTAAAAGGAGAAGAACTAAAGAGTCTGAATCTTCAAAGAAGCCATCCTCAACCAAGGAAACCCCAAAAGGTAAAACTCCGACTAAAGGCTCTAAAACTGGTAAGTCTACTTCGGCAAAGGAACTAGTTAAAGAACTTATTATTGAGGTAATATGATGATGCCGGTGATTGATGTAGCTCGTGATGATATCAACCACACGCTTTCTTCAAAACCGAGATACTTCAAAGCTCTGAATCTAATGGTTCAAGCAACCTCCAAGGCCTCCTACTCTTGATCCTGAATGGAATAAGCAGCAGGTTGTACTTGATCAACCCGCACAGCCTTGGTTCAATCAAATGGCCGCTGCTTTAAAGGACCCTCTAACATTCAATGATCTCATGGCCACTCCTATCGACTTCTCCAAGTAAGTGTTGAATGGACTTAAGATAGAAAATCTCACTCAAGATATCTTGTTAGGACCTGCCTTTAATCTGTTAAAAGGCACGTCCTCTAGCAGTATCGAGCTTGAGTACAACTTCTAGGAGTGCTTCAATGCTTTAACAGATAAGCTTGATTGGAATAATCTAGAAGAAGATCATTACCCGTTTGATCTTTCCAAGCCTCTTCCTTTATAAGGACACCCAGGTCATCGAACCGTTGCTGCTAATTACTTCTTCAACAATGCTCTGGAATATTTGAAGACTTCTGATCTAGAGGTAACATACACCACATCCATTACGAAGATAAAGGCTGCTTGGTATGAGATCAAAGGAATTAAAGAAACGGTCCCTACACTTTGGAGTACCATCAAGCATGTGTATGACAAAGATGCGTTAATGGGAATCAAGCATTGGGGTGAAAGACGCAAACTTTGGTATCGATCTTAGGTAAACAAATTTTTCAAGCAAAATGTTTACTCTACTAAGGCAATTCTTGGTGTGAAGAGTGTGAGTGTGAAGAAATTGCACGGATATGGTCACTTAGAAGAGATTGTGGTGAAAATATCTGATCAACAGCTTTATACGTTTAAAGAAGGTGACTTTGTTGATCTACACCTGAACGACATTGAAGATATGCTTCTTCTTGCTGTTCAACACAAGCTATTCCACCTCAACGGGAACGTTATTGTTGACTTTATTGTGGCCCTTCGTATGTTCACAAGAAGTCTAATCCTCAATAAACGTGTTATAGACTTACAACTTGGTGTGGAGAGTTACCAGAAGAAGCTTAACTTCACCAAACCTCAGAAGACCTTTCCTGAGATTGAATTCAAAGAACCCTACACTCCATCATACGATCCACCAAGAATTGTTTATGAAGACCTGAACAAACAGAAAAGAGTTTTGCGAGCTGATGAGCAGTATAAGTTCTCGGATGGCACACTCAAGTCTGTTCGCGATGAGATTCGTCACAGAGTACTCGACTTTCGTCTGGATTACAACACGGAGATGCCAAAGAGGAAGTGGACAGCTGTTGACCGAAGGAGATCGGGTCTTATGGTTGAGTTGATCGATAAGCAGCTGAGAGAAAGGGAAATCATCAAAAATCTGGAGAGATTAGTTGTTGCAAGGGAACTTGAGATGGACTACAAACTTATGACGCGTACCGTTTAATCATCAGGTCCAATCTCAAAATCTTATCTTGTGAATATTGTGAATATGTAGTTTAAACTTATAATAGTAGGCAATATAAATAGTGTTTGAGGGGGAGCATTTAATTATGTTTCTAATATGGCTTGTTAATAATTGGACATTTTTTCCTTGAAACCATTAATATTTAAATCAATTGATATAAAAAATATCAAGATATTTGACATTTTTTATAAGGGAAGAAAATGTGATTAAAATATATGGCTAAAGATGTGATTTTAAGAACTCAAGTGCAAGTTTCACTCTTTATGTGCTAAACATTTTTGAATATCAATGCACATGTTGAGGGGGAGCAGTTTTGAATGGTTTTAAGGCTGAGAATAATACCAAAAGACCGACCATGTTTGTAAATACTTGGAGTTATAAGGTGGTTAAGATTAGGTATTCATTCCCATGATCCAGCCAGAACCGGATGGATCTACCCAGGGACATTCCACTAGTTAGTGTAGAAGTCCATAGGTATGATATAAAAAAGGAGTAAAAGTGAGAATAAGGGAATAGTGCCGATTGAAATGGAGCTAGTACTGGAACAAACCCAATAAGGTACTAGTCATGAAGTCTTGGTAAGCACTGAAGGGGTTGAAGAATTAAAAAGAAAAGTTAAGATAAAGGATGAAAAGAAATAAGCCCTCCTTACACTTAGGCAGAAACCGGGTCAATACATATACTGTCAGAAACACTAAGCTGTTGTTTGGTATTGAAGACAGTCATTATGGACCCAGTTACGTAATGCACAACCCTCTCTAGCCACTCAAGGTCTCTCAACAGACTCGTGTTTCATTTTCTCACGGAGATTAAACACATTTCTATCGGCTTTCTCACTACGAGTTAGTTGGTATTGAAAAGGTGGCAGTCTGCTCCAGCCTCCGATTACTAAAAACCAAAGTGCACTATCGAGTCTAGAGCCAAAAAAGAGATCATCCATAAATCTTATTAGAAAACTTATCAAAAATATGCTTGCATTCACACAATGTGAAAACAAGAAATATATCAACAATACTACGCATTATCCTTGTGATTTTGCCAGAATATCCGAGTGATACTTAAGTATTCACAGTGAAGATAGAAATCCTGCTTAAGCCAACATCAAATAAGATCTTGGTAGGTGACTTGTGAGATCCTACAAGGATCGAACTTGTGATACTGGATATCGATTCGGTCCAGCTTATGAATTTTGAAAAGTTAAAACTGTTGGTGTGTTATAAAAACTGTTTGCATCTTAACACACCGACTGATTTTCTAAATTAATTTTCAATCTTATGTCCATGGGAAGCCTCACAAGGGTATCTGGACATAGGAAAGCTGAACACGAATTAATGGATTAATCAGGAAGATAGTAACTTACCGATTCACTTTTACCGTATTGTCTGCTTTGAGACGCTCTGATAATAAGAACATCTAGTGCAGCTGCGAAACCCTATCAAGGAGATTCTTTGGAATTCTACCAGATCACATGCAGTATTTATACTGATAAACGGGGAACCGTGGTTGTTACAACCGTATTCGATGAAGTGACAAAGCCACTTTCGTCCATATATGTTGTTTATTACTAACCCATTCATGTAGATTTCCTGACAATGGTAGCAGTTTCCCGATGACAAGTTGTAACCAATACCACATGCTCATACTAGACCGACATATGTTATTACATCATGAAAGCTTAAGTACATGTTTCAAGACTTACGCTACTCTAATACCACACGTCCTCCATAAAGTGACGAAGTGTTAAAGTTAAAGAATATCAAGAAAGATGGTTACACTCGCTTTTAACATCAAGAACAGTATGAGCATGTCGGCCCATAAGTCACAAGATCACAAGAAGGCAAAGATTACAAGATGGCGAAAAGAGATTATGCTTGGTTGATGATCTCAAGAAGCTCAAAGATCACATACAAGTCAAGACAAAGATACAAGCTAAAGCCTAAAAGTCTAAAATTTACTACATCAAGATTCACAAAGATAAAGAACAAGATAACAAGACTACAAGCTAAAGATTGAAGACATTCATAGAATGTAGGGCTTAACTTTTTGTAAATTGGAGTGACCTCCCTTAGGGGGAGATTTTTAGGAATCGAGAAAAGACTCATCCACTTCTAAAGTTTAAAGTATATTCGCGTAGCGATAATATTTGGAAACTTACCAAGCTAACCGGGTCATCATAATCATCCTTATTGTTGTACGTCCATATGCATGGTATAATACCCTTTCCATCCTTAGAGAGGGTTGTTGTTCATTTTAGGTTACTCAAAATATTCCATTTTTCCTTTCATTCTCATCACTAAGTGATACAACCCTCCATTCTCTCTCTAAACTTTCTATCATATAGTTGTTAAGTGATTTGAAACTTCTTCATGACTGATGGGTGATTCTACAATTTATGGATCTTTTGCTACTGATTGATGTGAGAGATTAATGGAAGGGAAGAACTATGTTTTATATTTAGTTCAGATCTCTTGGTTTGACTATCTAGTTAAGTTATAGTTTTTTGTTTGTTTTTTTTAATTTTTATTTGTGTTGGTGATTTGTGCTAAGGTCACAAATTCACACGAATGTTATTTGTGTTGGTGATTTGTGCTAAGGTCACAAATCCACACGATTGTTATATGTGTTGGTGATTTGTGCTAAGGTAACAAATCTACATAATCGTGATTTGTGTTGGTGATTTGTGCTAAGGTCACAAATCCACACAATCTTATATTATTGTTCGTGCTTCGGTCACGCGCCGGTTTGTTTTTTTATTACGTTGATGTTTTGTTTTATTTTGTTTTATTTCTTATTTTCTAGTTTACTACTCAGTTTGAGCTTTCACGATTTCGCCGCTCGAACTGCGGGGGAGTATTAGTGGATAATTAGGCCCAAGCCCGGTTTGTGGGTTTTCGGGTTTTCGGTATTAAGGTTTTACCATTATAAATAATGGTCATTAATAAGATTATACATACGGGGTTTATTCATTATCTAACATAATAGGCTGAAAGATGGGAAAGTGTCTATCATTTATAATAATAATTGGTACATTATATAAGGATACATGAACGAATCTAGAACACGGTCTTGAACCAATACATAACAATAACAATAATGAATAAGACTAACATAGGTATGGTGGGTTACTGGTCGGTTTGGGTTGACCCAATATAGAATTTGACAAATTTATATTCATTTACAATGTAAAATAATTTATATAATTTCAAAAACTATATATATCGCTGCTGTCGGCAGCAGCTATTATAGTTGCAGCAAGGGGATCGATGTGTGGCTTTAATTCGATGTTTATACCCGTTGTTCCTCTTACTCTTTTCCTTTCACAGTTTTAAGAGCCAAAAATTTCTCCTTTTCAACTCGCTTATCTGATGAAACTTTGTAAACTTCCATCATATTGTGCTTCTAATTTCTCGATCCATCATATTTTGCTTCCAATTTCACAGTTTCCTACACCTTTTTTGGGCGAGTCGATTTACTATTCCATTAGTGATGTAATAGTACTAAAGTGTCAATAACAAAATATCCTCATAAACATTTGTTTCTTTCTGTTCTCGAAAGTACAACTCCAAATCTTGTACAAACTTGAAACTGAGCATGTCACGTTTATGAAAATTTTAATTATGTTAAATGTCAGCCTTTCAAAAATATTTTGTCTTAGTTGTTTTCTAAATTTAACTTTAGTCAATGTGAAACAACCGATCATATGAGGTTGCCCTAAGTTGGGGGAAGGGGTGAAAAGCATTAAATTTGTAGAAGTCTAAAGGAATCATAGGCTAATTAAACAAACAAAATGGGTCACAAATCTCCTAATATAACTTCATGAAGATCAAAATTGTCACTTCCATCTAATCATATTGCATGATGAGCATGTAAATATAAAAAAAAACCTTTGTACGAATCACTTGATATAACTTCATGAGGATCAAACGCTCTATTGGTATACTGAATCACCTAATATAACTTCATGCAGAAAAATATTGTTGTTGCACAGTTACTCGTCTAGTATATTGAATTTAGTTAGTATAAACCGTTAAATGTTTATAATATAAAGATTCAGTACTTTCATTGAATGTGCAGGGGGTCTTTATGAGTAGGCAAGGGTTCTTTATTAGTTTCTATCTCTTCGCTTGTACATCCTTCCTCTTCAGTGTCCTTAAATTCGGCTGTTACACCTTCATTAATTGTACAGTTACAGAGGTTATAGAATTCCATTAGATCAAAGGAATGCTAATCATCATCTAAGGAATAGCAAGTAGTAGTATAAATGGGATACGAACTCATGTATCTCCCACACATCTTCCATAACTAAAAGGGAAATCATGTTTAATTTACAACAACCATAACATGCCAACTAATGTTATACGCACCAAGGGTGATATTCAAACCAACCAGGTCATTTCCATTGAGGCTGCTGACAACAATCACCCCATGTCACTTGCAGGCATGAGTATAAAAGTTGGAATCTTAGCCGACATAACTGCTATGAATAGTGTAGTTGAAAGGAAGCAGGGTATGTCTGATAAGGTTTCAGAGGATAAATCCGAATTATTCTTGGACCAGTTACGTCTGGATGTGACCGACACAATAATTCTGATGGTTGGCAGGATGTGAGATGTTAGTGTAGTTATTGGCTAGTACTTGAGCACAGATTTTGTCGTGTCAGATGCAAAGGTAAACCTCAAATGTTATATTCGCCTTTATTGTGTATTTTTAAAACCAAGGTTTATTGCAGGGTAACATGATTCATTGCTCTGCAAAAGTAACTGTAGCGCATAATTTTTTAAGGCTCAAGGTAGGAATCATCTATTCAGTCAAAATTTTGTGGTGAAACCTAACAAGGAGGAGTATCGGATTATAAAGAACGATACGTATATGCTTGAATTTGATGGGTCGATGACCATAAGAAAAGCTTTGGTGAAGGTAGAAGGATTTTTGAGATACCCGTTCCAGTTGCAGGATCTTAACGGTATTGAACCTTCAGACAACAAGTATTTGATTGGTGAGCTGCTATTACTTTGATACTTTTCAACAGTAAGTTGTAGTTCTGTTACGTTTAAGACAATAACTAGTGATTTGTTTGGATGTTCGTGAACTTACCTTGCAGACGTGGCCGGTTATGTGACCAATGTCGGCAGAACAAATCATTTAAAATCAGGCTCGAGGAATCTCGACTTCCACCTTGCTAACCATAGGTTAGTATCCTTTACAGATATCCCACTTACATCTCATAGCTGTGTTTTTAAATAATTATTTGTTCTTTTCAACAAAGGCAGTCCATCAGTGTTACGCTTTGGAGTGGCTGATTCGTTCAGAATCTATACACGTAAAATATAAAATATAATAAATGATTGAAAATTACCAAATTACCCTTGAGGACAAAGGTAAAAAGGAAAATCTTCACAAATATATATAATATAATATAATACGTATATTAACCGGGAAGTACGATCCCCGGGTCGTTTCCCCAACGATTTGTGAAATTGAAAACCACGTTCTAGTTTGGACAATGATTTGAATTAAAACAAGGATTGATTTGATTATCTATAACTACTAATTAAAAGCAACAATTAAATAAGAAAACAAAGCAATTAAGCACAAAACACATTAACGGACACAACAACGATTAAATCATGCAATAAGCAACTACGGCAAGATTAACTTCTAAAAATCAAATTAAATTTCTAAACCTAAATAAGACAAAATTAAATTTCTAAACCTAAAATAAGACAAAAGAAAATTTTAAGAAAAAGAAAATTATTTTTTTGATTATTTTTGAATTTATTATGAATTAAAAACTAATTTATTCTATTTAAATCCTAGAAAATAGCAAATTGAATCCTAAAAATTCTAAAAAATGATTTTTAAACTTAGAAAAATCTAAAATAATATAAAAATTCAGAAAACTATTTTTAACTACTTTTAATAATAAAATCCTATTTTTTAAAATTAAAATTAAAAGCTTAAAAATGAAAATTAAAATCTAAAAAGAGTAAAAATGATTTTTCTGGATGTAAAACTAAAAGTAATTAATCTAATACTAAAAACTATTTTTTTATATTTTTAAAAGTTATTTTTGTATTTTTAAATGATTTTCGAAAATTTAAACCTAAGAAAAATCCTAGAAAATAAACTACTAAATGGAAAAATTCCAAAAATTCAGGAAAAGTCCTAAATGCCACTAAGAACAAAGGAAAAATAAGAATAAACCCCCAGCTTAACTAATAAGCTGGGGAAATAAGCTAAAAGGCTACGACTTATTATTTAGCTTAAGGGCCAAAACGTGGTTAACTATTTAATGAAAGGAAAAGAAAACGGATGAGCTATTGTAGCAACTTGGCAAGGCGTGGGGTTTGTGTGGGAGAGGTCATGGGTTCAAGTCTAGCATACACCCCTTTTTTTTTGAAAACTCAAAAGAACAAAGTTGTAGATTAAGCTATTTTAAACAACTTTAACAAAACAACTATAATCTAAAAGTCAATATTAAGCTCTCCAACAGCTTGTGAAGAAGCTGTTTGGCTTTTGAGAGCCAAAAAGCTAATTTTCACTTAAATCCTTGCACACAACTCAAATTAAGCTCATTTTTAAAAACAAAAGCTATTCTAGAAAGCTTATGATATGCATAACCTAAATATGACAAGATGATTGAACCAACAACACTTGGTGCTAACTAATTCTATTGATCAAATTAGCAAACTCAGAAGCAAGCTCTTAAAACTTAGAAACTAATTAAGCTATTACCTTAAATAAGCTAAGACAGAAAGTGACCTTGTGAAAACTTAACAAACCATATGTAAGCTATAAGTCTAATCCATAAAAACTAACTCTATGAGCTAAATTTTGAAAATTAGAAACTAAGAATATCTTACTACTATTTTTGGCTTTTTAGAAATTTTTGTGAAATTTTAAAGCTAATATACCCTATCAAATAAGCTACAAATTTTAAAATAAGCTTTAATCCTAGATTACTAATGTGTAAACTAAAATCCTACTTAATTTTAACCATTAAATCCTACTTAAGCTAACTAAATTTTGATCAAAAAGAAAATGCAGTAGGAACTGCAACTAGCCCTTATCTGATGCAATAAGTAAAATTGGTAAAACCAATTTGCAGGTGATCAAGTGGTCAAACCTGCAATACACACTCTAATTGAGTGTGTATGAACACTTAACATGCAAAAAACCAAACTCAATAGAGCTTGGTTCAAAAATCCCTAGAAACTAAAAGAAAGAAAACTCCCCTGGTGCAGGATCAAACAAAATAAGCCTTAACTTTTTAAAATCTAAAATCTAATCTTTGAAATATATACATAAGCTAATCTTATGCTAAATCAAAACTGACTCAAGTTGTTTTAACAAGTCTAGTTGACTATGAGAGGTCAAACTTGACAGATCCAAACACCCCTTAAAGCTAGCTTAATCAAAAATTAAGTCCACAAATTCCTAATCTAATGATTCAACAATCATTTGCAGGCTAAAAACAACTTCATTATCATCTAACATTAACCAATTAACAACAATTTCAGATCTAAGCTAAGATTAAACTAGTATGCTACTTAATTTTTATGATTTTCAAGTCTTAATTACTAAATTTAATAAACTGTGAATAACTATGATCTAACTTATAAAAGCTAAAAACAGATAGTTTATATCTAATATTAAGCTAGATTAAGCTATAAGAACAACAAATAAGCACATCAATAAGCACAAATTAAGCTGATCTAAAACATAAGCTAGATAGTAAAGATAATAAAGAAAAGGAAAACTTACAAGAAACCTTAGCTTAACAAAGGTTGAATAAGCTCTTGGAGCTTCTCTACAAGCTCTGGCTTATCAATGATAAGCCAGTATAAGTCCTTGGAAGCTCTTCCATTTTAAGCTTCCCTTCCTTAAGTCCATAATTCAAACAGCAAGGGTATTTAAGCTTATTTTAAGGTTTAAGTAGATTAAAGGAACAATTGAGCTCAATCACAAGCTTAGAGACTTGTGAGAGCTTGTGATGAGCTTATCAAACAATACACAAACATTAGAGCTTATTGAGAGTCTTATGACATTTATATTAAAGGAAAACTTGATTTCATTAACTAGAAAATTACAAGATTTAAAAGCTGAATTACATTGACTGAAAAAAAACTAAAGTTTAAAACCTAACATTACATAAGCTAAAATTATTTTAAAAGCTAAGCTAAAAACTAGAAAAGAAAAGATGCCCCCGTGTATGAGGAGTGAAGGGCTTTATATAGCCAGTTGATGAAGCTTCCAGATGCAGGTTTGTTACACGCTCCCAGCTTTCTTGGCCCTATGATCAAATCCAATCATTGGATGCTCTATTTTCACCGTTGGATCACAAGTGTGAGCACACGGATTGCCAACGTGGCAATCCGTGATGTGACACTTGTGTGTTTGTTTTGTGAGTGAAATAGTACAAATCCAATCATTTCCTTGTGTTTCTTTTATGTCCACCGTGGCATTCCTCTTGGGTATTGGCCAATGAGATACTTGTGTGACGTTTTAACCCTGACAAGATGAACTTTATCCCTTGAATTGTTGATCCACATGGCCAATTACCATTTGCCCCTTGTTTTTATCCAGTGGTTAATTGGGGAAGGAGATGAACAGTAAAACTGTTTCTCCCGCCTTTTTTTCACTTATAAGGGTGCGTTTGATTCGTGTTTGACCCGGGTAAAAGCTTATTGACTTTGGGCTTATTTATAAAGGGTTGGGCTTGGGGTGATTTATTTGGGCTTGGTTTTATGGGTTGGATTTTGGACTTTTATAAACCGGATATGGTTTTAACTTTTAAGGACCATTCTTGTAACTTTGGATTTTTCAGGGACTGATTTGGTAATTTTGAGATTTTTGTCTTTTTGTGACCTTGACTTTGGTTGACCAAGTTGACTGAAGTTTGACTAGGGTTTGACTTTGATAGCTTCCTCCTGGCTTTTTTTGCGCGGCTCTTACGATTCCCTAGTCTTTTGTTTCGTGTTTGTCCGGTTTTGAACGTGTTCTTGCGATTTTGCTTTATCGTTACCTACACAAATAAAAAAAGACAAAACTAGCAATATTCAAGCATTTAAAGCACAATTTTGTCTTTTTAGAGGCTATTTTTGATATAAATATGGATATGTGTTTCATCACAATTTTCAAAATTCCTCAACTATGCGATTGCGTTTTCCTACGCATTATTACATGTTCTATAACAAATACCTCACACAAAACCTCCCCACAATAAACCTTTGAAAAGTCAGCAAGATTTTTTTGTGGAGAGATTAAAAATTCACCAAGTTATAAAACACCCCTTTTTCCCTATTCTAAAACCTCTTTTTCATTTTTTTTTATATATTAATAATATTATTTTGACTTTCGCTATTTCCATAACTGTTAGGGATCATAGAACAAGATGCATTTCGATTCCAGAGAATTGCCCCAAGGATAAATTCATTGTTTCCCGGACCTTTTCACTTATCCAAACCAAAGCTTTAAAACAAAATCACAGCTAAATATCAGTAAGGTTTGCTTAAACATACATCATATTTGACAAATTGTTGAACTTTTAATCCCGATCTTTATTTTATATCTTAAGTGCGGTGCTATCTGAATTTTAACCTTGGATTATCTTTTAATGCAAACATACTATGCTTTACGTTCCACATTAGAATATTGAGTTGAAGGCGAGATCTTCCAAATGTAGAGACTTTCGTACTCGGCCAATCCTAGCACTTATGGCTAAGTGGACTAGGCTTTTGACCTCACATAGACTTGTATCGGGGACTCACGGACTTTAAGGTTCAAAAAATCTCAGGTTTTCCCGAATATGTCAATAACTTATAAATTAGAATAGTCAAAGTGCAAAAAGCATATTGATTTTAACAAAATGATTCAGAATATCTTATATTTTAATTTAAATATTTGAACATTTATGCAATTTGTAACCCTCGACCTTTTAGAAGGCTGCAACATCGGTTGTGAGCCGGCAAGATGCAACAAACTTTTATCAGTCTCGGATTTTTATTCTTACTATGGGCTTTCTTTAGAAGACTTCCACATCGGTTTTAGAGCCATGGCAAGAAGGTAGTAAAATTTTTAGCAGCCCTAGCTTTTTTATTATTAATTTTTTTATCATCATTTTTTTTAATTTAAATTTATTTATTTAAGAAGACTTCTTTTTGAAAAATTCAAGTATAAATTTGAACTAAGACTAAAATTTTTGCTATATATTACATAAAAAAAATTGTCTATGATTTAAGTTTAACTCTCCAAAAAAACGCACGTTATATTAATCCGTTTAAGAAGCTTATGGAAGAACAAAAACAATCAAGTTACATACATGAGTCTTAGGTTTTTCCTAAATATCCTTTGTTTAGCATCCTACTCATACTTAACTCTATCATTTTTCGTTCTTCTCGAATTAGCGAACGCTTAGCCTAAAAGGCTAAGGAAAAAGCTAGAGCTCAACACGCTCGATCAGGTCAAAATTTACTCTTATTCTTACCCAGCAAGAAAGTCAAAATTGTGACAAAACACTTATTTTATTTTTGAAATTTTTAAAAATTTTCATATTTTGGAAAATTTTTGTGGGAAAATAGGGTACGTGAGAACAACGGTAAAAGTAGGCAAGATCATATCGAAGATATACTACCCCATACTAGAATCAAACATTGTCCTCAATGTTAACTAGCCTAAGACTTAAAAACCCCATACTAGAACTCAAAAAATCTAATGCATAACTAAAACATGAAGAATGTATCACAAAAATTCTTAAGCGTTTATTAAGTGTGCTATAAGTAATTGTTAGATGATAATAATCTTTAGGATATCGATTTCCCCCAAAACTAATGGCAAGCAAAGGCTAGGGAAAGCTAGAGTGGACTGGGATAACCATTGCTAACCCTTAATTTTATATCCATTTTACAACTTGGTATCATTTTTTGTGGTGTCAAACATATGTAAAATTGAGGGGGAGCAAGATGAAATAGTTCCAAATAATTCATGCCAACTTTAAAATATTTTCAACCCACAGGATTTTCATGACAAATTTTAATCACAAAGTATTTCAAAATCTAAGTGACTTAGAATTTAAAATAAGGGGAGAAATGTTATTAAAATGTGATCTAATCGACTCAAAGTGCTTGAAAAGGTTTTCTGGTTACGATCTTATACCTAACAACACCTTAATTTCACGACGATTCTGAAATCATAAATTGGTTAGGTTAGGAATCAGTCCTATGATCCAACCAGAACCGGAGGGGTCTACCCAAGGACAATCCATAGTTAGAAATAGCAGTCCTTAGGTATGAATGGAGTTGAATGTGTAAAGGGAAGAATGCCGACTAAGATTAAGCTAACACTGGAACAATCACAACAAGGTATTAGTAATGACGTCTTGGAAAAGAAATGTATGGATAAAGGGTGAAAAAAAAGAAGCCCTCCACACAATTTAGGCAGAAACCAGGTCAATACATAATCTATCGGTTTTCACAAAGAAGAATTCTGATATTGAAGACAAGACATCATGGACCCAGTGATGCACTGCACAACCCTTCCCAGCCATTCGAGTTTCTCTCAAAAGAAACTTGTCTCATTTGTCACGGAGATACACACGACTTCTATTGACTTTCTCACTTCGAGTTAGTTAATATTGAATAGGTGGCAGTCTGCTCCAGCCTCCGAGTACTAAAACCAAAATGCACTAATCGAGTCTAGAGCCAAGAGATCAACAAATAAATCTCATTAGGACACATTCCATGACAAACACTTGTTGAACATCATTAAGTTCACAAGCTGTTAACAAGAGTCCTACGCATTATCCTTATGATAACTGCTAGAAAATCAGAGTGATACTCTTTAGTATTCACAATGACGATTGAAATCATGCTTGAGCCAACAACAAACAAGCTCTCGGTAGGTGACTTGCGAGATTCTATATGAATCAAACTTGTGTCAACTGGATATCGGAAATGGTCCAGTATATGAATTGACGACTCAATCAGAAAGATAGTAACTATCTGATTCACTCTCTACCGTGTTGTCTGCTTTGAGACGCTTCGGTAATGAGAACTAGCAAGTACGGTGATTATAATGCAATCGCGTTAGAGGATCCAACACTTAGAGCTAGAAACCCTGTCAAGGAGATTCTTCTAAATTGAATCTACCTGATCACAGGTACAATATTTATACTGTAAAACGATCCTCATGGATCCAGAGGTTATTGCAACCGAACTCAAGATGAATGACAAAGACAAATTCATCTTTCATTGCTAACTATCTTATTTTTATTGCTAACTGTTTTATTTTAGGATACATAAAGATGGAGATGGTGATGCCTATTACAGATGAAGTCAGAATATTCCACATTGCTAATGCTCAATCTACAAAGACATTTCTATAAAGCATCAAGATTCAAGAATCATGGAAAGCTCAAGAAATTAAAGACTAAAGACTTTCCGCGGCAAACTAGATATTAAAGATAACTCCTCAGAAATCAAGCTTCGGGGGAGATTGTTAGCAAGCTTTCAAGATGATGCAAAGTATGAGCATGTTGGTCAAGACACAAGATCGTAAGGTGGCAAAGATGATCAAGGACATGCAGGAAAAATTTAATGATATCGTTTCATAAAGACGAAGTCGAAAGACAATGACAAAGGCTCAAGATCAAAGATCACAAAGCATGAAGGAACAAGCCTACAACGAATTCAGAGACCAAGACCACAAGATCTTAACGACAAAAGCAATCTCATTGATCTCATGAAGGAGTGTCACAATGAACTCACTTCGGGGGAGATTGTTAGCCTCAAAATAATGAGTCGAACAATGGAAGTTCGTTCATAACTATATTAGGTCTCAGTCATTAAATAATTATACGTTGTAATAGGCTACATGGGTAAACGGGCTCTTAAATGTAATCTAACCGGTCACGTATATCGGGCGAAAGCCCAAGTAATCCCGAGCCCGGCCCGTAGAAATACCAAGGCATGAAAGCCTCTTGGTATTAAGTATAAATACCCCTCTCCAAGTATGGAGAGGGTGTTGATTCTTGTTAATTTTTTTTTGTAATTTTGCAAGTAATCATCCAACTCTCATTTTCTCTCTACCTTTCTCTCTCTAACTTCTCTCTAAATTTCTTTCATTTTATCTCATCTTATTTTCTTGTTTCAATAATGAAGTGAAAGTGATATTGGGTTCCGACAAAGTACGATGCCTTCTTTCACCATAAAATGGCTTTTTCCCAATTTAGAGCCAAATTAGTGTCTTTACACCGTTTAAGCAACTTTTCTAAATTGGAAAGGCATGTTGAGAAAAAATTTCCAAAAACTGAAAAGTCGTCCATGAAAATTTCCATCGTCTTTTCAATCATATCATGGAAGATAGCCATCATACACCTCTGGAACGTGCTGGGCATTTGCATAAGCGACTAGGCATGCGCGGTAAGCAAACGTTCGTCATGGCGCTGGAATTGTGTCTCTCTGATATTTCAGATCGATTTGGTATTTGATAACCCGAGAAACCATCAAGGAAACAATAGTATTCATTTCCTGCGAGTCTCTCAAGCATTTGATCCATAAACGGCAAAGGGAAGTGGTCTTTCCGGGTGGCTTCGTTCAACTTACGATAATCAATACAAACTCTCCATCCCGTTACAAGTCTAGTTGGTACTAACTCATTTTCATCATTGGTCACTACGGTCATCCCTCCTTTCTTTGGCACACAGTGCACTGGGCTCACCCAAGGACTATCCGAGATTGGGTAGATCAATCCAGCGTCAAGAAGTTTTTCAACCTCTTTCTTAATGACATCATGGATCTTTGGATTAACCCTTCTCTGATGTTGGACCGCTGGTTCATAGTCCTCTTCCATTAGAATTTTATGAGAACAAAATTCCGGGTTAATACCCTTAATGTCGGAAAGTTTCCAAGCAATGGCTTGCTTTCGGGACTTTAGAACCTTTATGAGAGCGGTCTTTTCATCGACACTCAAATCTTTGGCAATTATGACCGGCAACTTGTTGTTGTCTTCCAAAAATGCATATTCGAGATGAGGTGGTAAGTCCTTAAGTTCAACCTCAGGAGGTTCATCAATTGAAGATTTGGCAGTTTTGGCTTCACAAATTTTAAGTTCCTTTCTGATTTCTGGCAAATAATTTCCTTGGTTCGGCGGTGGTGAAGGATCACTGTTAAGGAGTGCTTCGAGAATAAGAATGTCCCCTTCTGGGTCATAATAAGATTCATCAACTTCCGGTGAAGTTGGATCGTCGGCTAGAGCAAGAAAAGCATCAGCTTCTTCTAAAAGTAGAAAATCACTATCCCCGAAAGGAGTGAGAGTCGGAGAAGAATTTGAAACTATAGGGTCATATCCGGGAGTGGGATTGCCACTGGCGATTACGTCTAAAAATCCTAGAACTTCCTGAGAATACTCTTCACAAGCTAATTCAACAACGTCGATTCGATTCGCCGTCATATCATTATAATTAACTGAGTATCTCGAAGTCTGATCAAGATTATAAGTAATGGCCTCATTTCCTACTCTAAGGGTTAATTCACCTTCGTACACGTCTATCAAAGCACGACTGGTCTTAAGAAAACACCTCCCGAGAATTAGAGGTACTCGAGGGTCTGGTTCAAAATCTACGACCACGAAGTCGGCTGGAAACTGGAATACACCAACTTTAACGTTGACATCTTTAGCAATACCAATTGGTCGTGAGATCGAACGGTCCGCTAGTTCTAGTGTCATGCACGTTGGAGTCAGGTCTGGAAGGTTAAGCTTTTTCCACACGGAAAATGGCATGAGATTTATGCTAGCGCCAAGATCGGCCAAGGCTAAGCACTCATCCATTCCGGGAAATTTACATGGAATAAGGAATCTGCTGGGGTCACCAAGTTTTTCGGGTAACTAGTTATGTATGACCGCCGAGCAATGTTCGTTCAAAGGGGTCCTAGCCATCTCACTAAGCTTTTCTTTATTTCCAATTAAGGCTTCAAGAGTTGAAGCAAACTTGGGCATTAGATTCAAAGCATCCATGAAACTAATTTCGAAACTCATATCTTTGAAGATTTCGTAGAATTTCTCTTTTTGTTCATTAGCATTCTCACGGTGCCTCTCATTATTTCGCCTTAAAGGATAAGGAATTGACGGTTTTGGCTTAGGCATCGATGCACTAACTGGAGCAATATCTGGCTTAGAAACTTGATTTTGTTTTTCAACTGGGACAACCGGAGGTTGGACGTCTTCGGTAATTCCGTTATTAGTAGGAAAAACGAAATGGGGAAAACTGATGCTATGGTCCGACAAACTAGATGATGCATTATGGGCTTTTAGAACCGCTTACAAGACTCCAATTGGATGTACTCCGTACAAATTAGTCTATGGAAAGCGTTGTCACTTACAGTGAGCAGAGAACACAAGACACGCTCCCCCCCCCCCCCCCCCCCCCCCCCCCCCCCCCCCCCCCCCCCCCCCCCCCCCCTCCGATTGCCCCCGCTCCTTCTATGCATGCCAACTCTCGATTTTATAAAGACGCGGACGATCATCGAAAGCTTTAATCAATGAACTTAGTAGCGAGCTTCTGTGTTCAAGGCTTATGAGAATTCGTTAATCTACAAAGAGAAGACAAAGAAGCTACACGATTCCAAGATAAAGAACCGAATCTCAATGTGGTGATCAAGTCCTTCTGTTCAACTCCCGGTTTTAATGATTTTCTCGTGAACCTCATAGTCCGATGGGTCCGGACTCCTTTTACAATCACCAAAGTTTATCCTTATGGCACTGCAAGTTGTCTCATGCTGATGGACACACTGTTCATCCATTTAACTTAACAATTCTTCCCCCCCCCCCCCCCCCCCCCCCCACCCCCCTGTTCTAATATTCAAAGTCATTGCCACCGTCTTAAGCACTACTATAGAGGAGATACACCACATTGGTTATCCGGACTCCAGACTTTCCCTAAGGACCAATGCAATTCAGGGTTGAGTTGCGCTTGAACACGCCGGTGAAAAAACAAGCCGATTCGTGGGAGTTCACCCATGCTTTATCCTTTCTATGTCTTTCCTATCTTTCTTATCTAATGTGTTTATGTCGAGATGAGGCTTGTTCTACTCTCCAATTTCTCGACTGTTTTGTTGCTTGTTGTTGTAGATTTTGGCAGGATTCTCCCAACAATTTCTTTGAGCCTCTCGTGTCTCCACGGGTTGATTTATCCGTTCATAAACTCGAGCTTCTCATCCTTTTGTTGTGAAATTGTTTGGGGAACATCCCATACCCTTTCTCATTATCGATTTAACGTTATCTTTGCATACTTCATATATCGGTTATGATGTAGTAGAGACCAGACTTTAAAACATTGAGGAGACAATGTTTCGTTTTAGTTTGGGGAAGGGAATCTATCGATTTGATGTTGCTTGCTTATTGTTTTGTTCTCACGTACCCGTTTTCCCCACAAAAATAGCAAAAATTTTAAATTTTCCAGTCTTTAGTAAAAAAAAAAAAATGTTAAGACATGAATGTAGGTTTTCCGTTGGTAAGAATAAGAAGTAATTTTTGACCCGATTTCATACGTTGTAGAGTTCTAGCTTTTCTCCTTAACAATTAAATGTTGATTGTTTATGCTTAGTTTATATAGCACTTTAAACATGCTAGACTTGAAAATTCATTATGTAAAGAAGACATGTGTAATCTCAAAGTAGATTTTAAATATGCTAAGTTGGATTTTTATGGCAAGTATTTGCAATTTTCTCTTGCAAAGAACAAGAAGAAATGATAGTGTTATTAGAAAGTCATGACATTAAAGTAGGAATAGTGGTTTTCTTTCATGCTCATATGTATTTAATTGTGGACCTGTGTTTCCCATTTAGCTTGTTTCACTTTTATATGAATGTTTAATAAATAGAGTTGTATGGTTTTTTGGTTAATAATTAGCTAATAGAAGTTTTCTTTAGTTCATTTGTGATTAGAATGAGTACACATCAGGAATACTCAATTTGGCTTAAAAATACAAAAATAATAAATAAATAAGTATCTCTGCCAGATTACTTCATCGTTGTCGGCTAGGCTGTGGCCGATGTTGGAGTTTTCAATTTAGTAGGTGTCCGCGTTGTCATAATAAGTAGAATAACCTCTTGTCGACTCGCTATCGATGTGGCTTCGAGATAAATAAGGCATCGGTTTTACTTATATAATCCGATGTCGAAATATGTTTGCTACATCTTGTCGGGGCTGTGGCGATGTTGTAGCTCTACTAAAGGACTGAGGTATATGAATATTCCGCGCGCGCCTTTATTTTTGTCTTATTTTGTACCTTAAAGAGCCTAAGGGTATATGGTGCAAATAAGATTGGCCCATTCATGTCTTAAAGAGCCTTCGGGTATATGATATGAATGGTACCTTGCTTAAGTAGCCTAATAAAAGCCAAATTTTGGTTGCCTCGATGTGGACTTTAATCTTGATTGCATTTGATCTTTTGAAAAGAGCTAGGAGTTAATTATTGCGTTCTTAACCATTACACTTTATTTTTGGAAAGTGTAAAATCTCTCCCGCCTCTCGCACCGCTCTTCTCCCACCTCCGCTTCTTAAAGAGCCTTCGGGTATATGACTTAAGTAAAATCCTGAGATACAAAAATAGGATTTGCGGGAGGAAAAGTAAGTACACAATTAGTATTTATAAGTAGTGTTAGTGTCATGACTTGTAATTAACAATGATCTTGTTTTTAAGCTTAGCATGGGAAAAGTGAAAAATCGGGGATGATGAAGTTATCTTTTAGACACTTAATTGTGCTTTTTGTTCTATGATCCTAAAAGTTACCAATGAGGTAATGAAAACAATACATTATGTCAACACAAAATAAATTGTAGTTAGGAAGTTAAATATCAAGAAAAATCATAAAAAGAGAAAAATCTTAGAAAATGGGAAGTCGGGTGTTTTATAACTTGTGATCTCTTAATTCTCTCAACAAAAATCTTTGCTACTTTTCAAAGGTTTAGTTAAAGAATTTTTGAGGTTATATGGTTATCTCTCGCGCCATGTGATATTGGCTGTGAGGACACACAATCGTTTAGGTTTGAGGGAATTTTGTTAAGCTGTAGATACACATTCCTTTCTGACTACACTAAAATAACCCAAATAAGCCCAAAACAGACCAAAAACGGTAAAAAGTTAAAAAATATGCTTTGTTATTTGTGTTTTGTGTTTGCAGGTCTGCGCGGCTCGTTCGCGAAAAAATCATAAGAAAACAATCTAAAAAGCGCTCGAAAACTCGGACCGAGAATCGTAAGAGTTACAAAGCCGAAAGCTCCAAAGCCCAAAGACTGTGCCAAATTTCCATTTTATAACATCTCAGGGATCCAATCTTGCTATTTTTGGAAAGTTTCTTTAGAAACTTAAAAAGAGGAAATAAAGAGAGGGGCCAAATGTGTTAACTTCCCAAACTCCAACAGTTTTATCTGTCAAAAAGGGGGGAACCCCTTTTACCTATTCATTATCTCCCCCAATTTCACCCCATGTAAAACAAGAGGCAAATCCTAAAATTACGAGGGAATTGCGTTGGTCAATTCAAGAAGTCATACACAAATTGTCCAAGGACAAATTAGTCTAATCAAGGGGATACTTATCCTAGATCAAGCTCAAAGGCCACGTTAATCAAGAAAGAAGCACAATAATGTGGTGGGGTTTTGTGCTAAACTCACTCACAAAACTAGCACAAACGTCACATCAAGGGAATGACACGCTGGCAATCCTCAAGTGGTCACATCTTGATCAAACGGCCACAATTGAAGCCCAATGATTAATGGATTGGATGGCAGGGATTGATGGGAGCTCAGAGGGCCTAGAAGCTTCAGCTTGGCACTATAAATAGGCCTCACTTCTCACACACACACCATCTAGTTTTTTAGTCTTTTCTCATTTAATCTTAATTTTTGTGTTAATTTGGTCTAGCTTTATTTCGTGTTTTATGTATTTCCCGCGCGCAGCAAGTTAATGTATCAGCTTCTTTAGTTAGAGATGAAATTCAGCTTTTAGTGTTTTATAATATCTGTTATTAAGCTCTCATTTTTAAAGTCATTAAGCCCTCTTAATAAAGTAGTTCGCAATAATGCATAATATTTAAGCTCTTTCGAATATTAAGCTCTTTCAGTCTCTAAGCTGAAATAGAGCTGTTTGAATTCAGAATTAACCTTATCTAAACCTTAAATCAGTTTAAACTTTCATGGATCTTATTGGATCTAAGCTTTTGGAAGGGGATCTTACCTTGGAAGAGATCCCAAGGACTTATACCTTAGCTTATTAATAAGCTAAGGAGCTTGTAGCTGCCTTAATTGGTCCCTTTTGTTTAGCTAAAGGATTAAGTAAGTTTCTCTTTTCATTCTTCTTAAATTTCAGTTTTAATTGCTTAGTTTTTGCTTATATGCTTAATATTGTTTATTTGCTTATTCTCTTTGCTTTGTAATGTTTAAATGTCTCTTTTAGTGGTATTTAGTTGTTTGTTTTCATCTGTTTTTGCTTAAGTAGTTATAGATCTTTAGCTATCAATTTCTGTCATAAAAACTCATAAAATCCAAAAATATTAGTTTAAATAGTTTAGATCTTAGATTAAGGCTTATTCAGTTGTTTAATCATGATTATTAAGTTTGTTTTAAGCTAGTTTTTATTTGGTATTAGTTTTTGTTCATCTAATTTCTCTTTAAAAGCTTTTCTAAATCCTGTTAAAATGATAAAGGGGTGTTTGGTTTAGTGCAGTCTCAAAATTGCACTAGCAGTACTAACCTAAGTTAGTACTGCTGACTCTTTACACTACCAGTACTAACTAAAAAGTTAGTACTGCCTTCACAAGTTAGTACTGTTAGCTTACATTTCAGTAGAATTAAGTTTAGCTTTAGCTTATTATAGATTTAATTTTAGTTTTAGTTTTCTAGCTTATTTCATTACTTATTATGTTTTCAAAAGTCAAATTGCATCAGCAGTACTTTCAAAAGTACTGCTGAATTTTCACACTACCAGTACTAACCTCAGTTAGTACTGCTGTGTTCTCAGCTTAATTTAGATCAGTAATTTTAGTATTTAGCTTATAAAATTCAGTAGGATTTAAGTTTTCATATAGCTTAATTTAATTTAAGTCTTAAATTTTGTTTTCTAGCTTATTTGAAGTTTGTGTTTCTTTGCTTATTTCCTGAGTTTACTTAGAAAAATTCAAAAAAAAAACTGTAGGAACTTAAGTAGAGTCAAAATTGTTTTAAATTTAGCTTTAAGTCTAGATTTTCATAGCTCATTTAATGGATAATTAGTAGATTAATAAGTTCTTTAAGTGTTAACAGTTTAGTTTAGCTTATTAAGTTTTTTAGCTTACTAGATTCTGAGTTACCTTTTGGCTTATTTCCTGAGTTTGATATTTCTTGATCAATTTCAGTGGTAAAGAGTAGTTTAAGCTTATTGATTTCTTTGATTCTAATTAAAGCACTTCATAAGCTTCCTAAACTCTTTACTTCTTTTTTTTACATTAAGCTAATTTGATTTTTTTAGAGTTTGTTTTGGTAAATACATAGCCAAAACCCCTAGTTTCGTAACAGCTTTATTAGAAGCTCTTTAAATGTTTCTTTTAGAGTTTCAGACTATAGTGCTTTTGTTAAAGTTGTTCCCACTAGCTTCTTTTACAACTTTGCTTCTTTGAGTTTTTCATTTTAAACACTTTTTCAAATCTCGCCTTAATTGGACCTTAGTTGTGATCGGGGTAGATTCCAAGAGGTCAAAGTGTAACTTTTCGAATTTTAGTAGTGTTCTAAGTTAACCCTCCGTTTAGTCTGTTAGTTTCCACCCTTGATCCCTTAGATTTTTACACCTTAGTCCATTTGTTTAAGTCGTTAATTTAGGCCTTATTAGTTTTTTAATTAAGTTTATTATTTAGATTAAGATTAAATAAAAAGTGAAAAAATTAGGGGCTTGAATTTCTAGAAACCAAATTCAAATATCTTCGCTTTATTTCAACTCAGAGCCGATCCAAAACGTGGTTTTCAATTTGCACTAGTCATAGGGGATAACGACCCTGGTATCATACTTTCCCCGGTAAAAATACGTATTTTAAAATTATATTATATTTATTTTTGAGACTGAATTATCAAGGGAACTTGTAATTTTCTTAATTACTCTTATTACGATTATTATATATTTATATATATTTTTACTGTGTTAAAACATCAATCAGAATCCGAAGGCAACCTAATCCATATAGGTTCGTATAATACTAAGCACTTTAATTAATAAATAGCTCTTCATACTCTCGTTCGGCTATCATAATTAATAATGTCGGTAGTGAACGTATGAGGAGCAATAAGACCACTTTAAAACGTAAATCCCAACTCGTCCGATACGCCACCCCGAAGAGGGCCTCATCCATTATGAAACTCTCCTAGTAATATAGTACTTTGATAACTAATACAACAATTATTCTATATAGCTACAGCACCGACTCTCGATTTAGTAAAAACATAATTATAACGAAAAAAACTTGTTTTATAAGTACAACTTTGGTAAAAATGCGTAAACTTTCTTCGTTTCAAAAACCTTTCGCGCGTTTCCTCCGTCCATACAGCCTTCGATTAAGTCGAGATATCAAATATACACATTTTTAAAATTTTAGTTTTTTCTGATAATAGTGATTTTACTGTTCATAACAAAATATACTTATTTTTATAGTTTTTGTTATCGTAAACTGAAAGACCGTCGTATTTTATTCGTTTAGCTTACTCCGTTGTTAACGATTCTTTCGAGTACGATCTTCGTATTAAAAGTTTTACATATTTTGATGTTTTAAAAATATCACTTTTCTGTAATGAATAGTAAATTTTATAAAAATAGTTTTTATAAAAGTATTTCACGTCCGTAAACTCGAACTAAACGTAATCTTTTCGTTATAAATCGGTTTTTCAAGTTTCTTATCATTTTGGAATCGTCATGAGGCGTATTATTTTTATAAAATGTCAAACCTACTGTATGAAACACGAATTTAAAACAGCCCTTTATAACATTTATGTATACTTTTAATCATAACCTTCTTAAGTAAACTTTAAAACCCTAATTCATACAAAATCATGTTTATACTTAAACAACATGTCAACATATTTATTAATCCATTTTTCCATGATATATATAACAATATGACATAAGAAAAGTGTGTAATGCCTATACATAAGTGATAATTTCATTTTACTAATAAAAAATCCTAAGTGGTGATTAGCCATAAAGAACATTAACACATAAAATCATGATATATAAAATATGGAGGTATTAAGAATACCTCAAGGAAGGATGTATGCTGATGAGAAAATAATGCTAAACCCGTGTTTAGACTCAAAAACCAAAAGCTTGTAGCATGACAAACCCTAGTTTCACTTTTTTGATTATACTTGAAAAAGTAATCAATGCTTGGAAACACCTTAGGATATCTTAGAATGGATGTGCATAGATGTGTATAGGTTGAATAAAATTTTGTATGGATTGTGTTGGGTGCTTGGTTTGTGCCGTAGCATATAGAGAGAACAAAGGAGGGATTTTTGTTGAATTTTGGCTAAGTGTTACTTGTATGTTTTCTCTTACTAGTAGATACATGTATATAAGGTGCAAGACTTAGTCAAGGAGACAAGGTAAGGTCTTAGGGATGGGTCTTGGTCAAGGTCTTTGGTCTATGGGTCAAAGAGACAAGGTATGGTGTGGTTTAATGAGGTATGTTGTTCATTGACCAAATGGAAGAGTTTTCTTATATATCTTGTATTCATTGCCATAAATTTCGGCATACATATGATATATATGATATATTTTGTAACTTTTATGTATTGGGTATAAAAGTGGGTATTTGTTGAAGCGTAGAAAGTTTTGTGTTCCGATTGCCTGAAACGCATTTTTATTAAATTGCGAAACCTAAACGTTTTACGCAACCAATAAAAATAAAATATAAAAAGTTGATTATTACCTTCGTAAAAATAATATATTGCTTGCTTGACAAAAACTTTAATTCGTTTGGTGTTCGTTTACGTTAATTGTTGATTTTTAGTTTACGCGATTTTACTATATAATAAGAATTAAAAGTAAACGCGTACGAAAAAATAATAATTCGTAAAATAGATGACGTCATAAATGACCTGAAAATATGGAATGTTACAGTCTCATCCGATTAGAAGAGCCTTGTCCTCAAGGCTCAAGTTGCGGCAATTGAGGAAAGTACGGGTTCGGTGAAAAGATGCGGATATTTCATCCGGATTTGGTCTTCATGTTCCCAGGTATACTCAGCTCCTTGTCGAGAGTTCCAATGATCTTTAACTAATGGAGTTCTTCTTCGCTTTAGCTTTTTCACATCTCGTTCCACGATCTCAATAGGTTTTTCAACAAAACTTAGATTTTCATCAATCTCGATCTCATCCAAAGGAACCTGAACATCTGGCTCAGCTAAGCATTTATTGAGGTTCGACACATGAAATGTGTCATGGACACAGCTTAGCTCCTGGGGTAACTTCAGACGATAAGCTACCGGTTCAACACACTCTACGATCTCGAACGGTCCCACATATCATGGTGCTAGTTTTCCTTTCTTACCAAATCGTACCACTCCCTTCCATGGAGATACCTTAAGTAACACTCGATCTCCAACTTGGAATTCAAGAGGTTTACGTCTCTTATCAGCATAGCTTTTCTGGCGACTCCTAGCCATCTTTAATATTTCCTTAATTTGAACAATCTTTTCAGTCGTTTCTTGCACAATTTCTGGTCCAATAAGCTGACTTTCTCCAACTTCAGTCCATATCACAGGGGATCTACATTTCCGCCGATACAGAACCTCGAATGGTGCGCACTTAATGCTTGTGTGGTAACTGTTATTATAGGAAAACTTAATCAATGGAAGATGAGTATCCCAACTGCCACCAAAATCCATAACACAAGCTTGAAGCATATCCTCCAGCGTCTGAATAGTACGCTCACTCTAACTGTCGGTCTGAGGGTGGTAAGCCATACTCATGTCTAGTCTCATACCCAATGCTTTCTGAAAATCTTGCCATAAGTGTGACATGAATCGACCATCACGGTCTAAAATGATTGACACCGGCACACCATGTCTCGCTACAATCTCATTTGTATAAATCTTTGTTAATTTCTCCGTCTTGTAGTCTTCACGAATAGGTAAGAAGTGAGCCGACTTGGTCAATCTATCCAAAACGACCCAAATCGTATCATGACACTTTCTCCTTTTAGGCATCTTTTGTGACAAAGTCCTATGTTTATCGCTTTCCCATTTCCACTCAGGAAATTTATGGCTGTTGAGAAATCTCTGAGGTTTCTGATGTTAGGCTTTTAATCTTAGAGCACGTAAGACATCTGCCTATCGTATCTCCCCCACCCAGCAATGTCTCTTCTTCATTCCAGTCGCAACATACATGGGTTCCTTAGTTTCTAGTACCATCTTATCCGACACCCGGATGTACTTAATATCTAGAAGTATGAGCTTCATTCCATGATCAATTTCCTTACACACCAACTGATGGAAATCAGATTCGATCAAAGATGTAAATTTACACCTTCATCTCGTTGCTCAATGCTGTGTTTTAATACTATTAGACATTCCACGTTGGGGCTTTGAGATTTGGAAGCTTCGATTTATTTTGTGCTCTCCTTAAATCTTAGTCTTAGTCTATCGAGAATAGTACATACTCAATCCTTAGAAGTACTCGTATGGGCTTGGTCTTTCGTTTTTGCTCAAGGAATTCTGCAAACCACGTTCGCACTTGTCCTGGGGTGGTATTTGATCTCCAAATCGAAGTCATGAGTAGCTCGATCCAACCGCCTTTGGCGCATATTTAAATCCTTCTGTGTTCAAACGTATGTACTGGAGACTATGTGTGGTCAGTGTAGATAAACACTTTTCGTTCACATAAATGATATTGTCTCAGATTTTAAGTGCGAATCCATAAAAAAATTTACCCTCTTTTTTCTACTATAAATTCAGCCTATTTCTACTCATTTTTCACACAATATTTCTTACAATTTATACTACAAAACTCAAACAATGTCTAACAAAAACAAAACACCCAAATCCCAACGTCAACAAACCGTTCCAACAAATACCGACCTTAACTTTATGTTACACAGTCAATCCCCACCGGTTAATTTTACTCACGGCAGAATCCAATACTTTTCCCCACCAAATCCGTATTTGGTTCCTTGGAATACCCAACAAGCGCAAAATCAAATGTATCTTCCACAACGAGCATCACCGCCGCCAAGCCAATCTTCTCCGATCCCTGCTTTTAATATTGACGATGACTATTTCGAACCTTTATGGGCTTCTGCTTCTCAACTGTTCCAACCCTATTCGGAAGGTCCATCCCAACCGGTTGAAGACGACTCTCCCGTAGAGGAAGTTGAGCCCCTGAAACCAAAAAGAAAATATACAAGAAGATCAAAACCTACCAAGAAGAATGACAAAGAGTTCGTCGAACCGTAGATCATTGAGGAGGAGATAGCTTTGTGTAAAGCTTGGGTAGCGAAGTCGGAGGATAGCGTCGAAGGAAATGGCAAAAAAGCGGCAGGGTTTTAGACGGAAGTAGCTGACCACTTTCACGAAGAAATAGGCGAAGACAACAGAAGCTATGATTCTGTTAACTGCAAATGGAAAAATAGGATTCGTCCTAAGGTTAGTCAATTTTGTGAGATTTATAATAGTGTCCGAGATAGGAACCAAAGTGGGTCATGTGATAATATTGTCTATCAAGAAGCCGAGCTCGAGTATCGTACTATTTACAATGCTCCTTTTACATTGACTGAATGTTGGAAAATTATGAAAGACCATTCTAAATGGAAAAAGGTTGAAATGACAAAGTTTTATAAATCCAAAAAATCATCTTCCAAAAAATCGAGGACATCAGAAAATACGTCACAAGGAAATTCGGATTCATCACACATTGGCGTGAATCTAAACTAATGAAAGCAGCTGATTTCCCCCCCACTCCCCCCCCCCCTCCTGAGGATGTGGAAGCTCAAGAGGGTTCCTGCAACCAATGGGCCCGAGACCGGGTAAGAAAAGGATCATCTCGCATCTGGTGCTCGTTTGGAAAACTTCAATTAGCAGGCTGTCCTAGTCTTTTTGACGCGTTGCTTAGTGAAATTCACAAGGTTTACTTCCCGATTTCATGGCTGCAACGCTTTTTTACGCAGAGGAAGGAGTCTCCTCTGTAGTATTTTACGAATTAAAGAGCGGCACCCCCCCACCCCTAATATTAGAATGGAAGAACGGATTGCGCAGGAGCAAGGGAGACATTGGAGAGATGAGGATTGCACACGTGAAAAAAGAATTGACCTTCCGAAAAAAATGTGTCGAATTTCAGCATAAACAAATAATTCGAGAGAGGACTAGTATTTACAATGAAGATCATGATCATTTAATGGCAGAGCTTATATCTACGCGTTAGTTTTGAAAAATAAGAATCCAAGGAGGTTGGGAATTGACGTATTTTTTAGTTTCTGTATTTTAATTTCAGTATTTGTATTTCCGTATTTTTATATTTCAGTATTTGTATTTTTCGTATTTAAATTTTCGTTGTAATTAATTTCCGTTATTTTTATTTCAGGTAAATTTCTATTTGTAATGTTTATTATTTATTTATTGTAATCGCTTTTTTAAAAAAATTGGTGCGGTGTCCTCTGCAGGTCACACTACGTGTTGTTTGGTCACTGTGTGGTCTAAGAGTGAAACGCTGAGTTGGCGCCGGGTGGCGGGTCCTCTGCGGTCACCACTACATTTTAATGCCTCGCGATGCGTTTTAGTTCATTGCTTTAGACTCGATTGTAGGGGTGACTCCGTCAGAGGACACCTGCCACGTCAGCGTCCTACTCAGGCTTTCTGTCTCTTGCTCTAGAACTACACAGTGTCCAAAACAGAAGTAGGTGGTGACAGCATGGGGAACACCGAACATTTTTTTTTAAACTTGCATTAATAGAAATAATAAACATTACTCAAATACAAATACTGAAAATTTAAAAATTACGAAATTAAATTACAGAAATTAAATAAAGACGAAATACAAATACTGAAAATATAAAATACGGAAATACAAATACTGAAATGTAATATATCGAAAACTTGTAAAAACTAACAGTCGAACTCCAACGCGTCTTGATTTTTTCTTCAAAAATTACCAAACCGCCGATGCTGTAGATAAAGCTCTGCAAGTTTTAATTTATATCATGAATCTTCATTGGTAGATACTTGAGGTCTCTTGTATTTTTGTTTGTTGTTGAAATTCGAAATTTTTTGTTAGGAGGTCTAATTCTTTTTCCGAATGTGCAATCCTCATGTTCTCTCAATTCTCCTTGCTCGGCGCTACCGTTCTTCCAGTTTATTCAACGCTCTTTAATTCGTAATATGATCTCGGAGTGAGGACTCTTCCTATGCGTAAAAAATCGGCATGTGCTGCCATTGTGAATTTACTAAGCAACGCGTCAACAAGACTAGGATCACCTGCAATTGAAGTTTCCGAACGAGCACCAGATGATGATCCTTTCTTCTTAGCCCGGTCTCGGGCCCATTGGTGCAGGAACCTCTTGAGCTTCTACATCCTCTGAATCAGCTGCTTCATCGTTTAGATTCACGCCAATGTGTGCTGAATCCGAATTTCCTTGTGACATATTTTCTGATGTCTCGCTTTTTTGAAAGATGATTTTTTTGGATTTTAGTAAAACTTTGGCATTCACTCTTTTTGTTCTCATTTAGGATGGTTCTTTCAAAATCTTCCAACTTCGTCAATGTAAAAAGGAGCACTTGTAATAATAGTACGTACTCGAGCTTCGGCTTCTTGATGTCGGCTAATATCACATGACCCACTTTATTGGGTACCTTATTCTCGGACACTATTATAAATCTCACTAATGTTGAACTAACCTTTGGACGAATCCTATTTTTCATTTGCAATTAACAGAATCGGTGCTTCTTTTGTCTTCGCCCTAAATTTCTTGTGAAGTGCTCAGCTACTTCCCTCCAAAACCCTGCCGCTTTTTTGCCATTTCCTTGGACGTTATCCTCCGACTTCGCTACGAAAGCTTTACACAAAGCTATCTCCTCCTCAATGGTCCACAGCTCAACGAACTCTTTGTCATTCTTCTTCTGGCTAGGTCTTGGATCTTCTTGTATCTTTCGTTTTGGTTGCTCGGGCTCAACTTCCTCGACGTATGAGAGTCGTTTTTCAACTGTTGTGTGACCTTCCGAATAGAGGTTTGGACGTGTTGAGAAGGGAAAGCCCCTAAAGGTTCGAGATGTCATCGTTCAAGATTAAAAGCCGGGATCGGAGAAGATTGCTTGGCGGTGGTGATGTAGCGTGGTGGACGATAAATGTTTGATTTTCGGCGCTTGTTGGGTTTACAAGGAAACGGGCAATACCGGTTTTCGGTGGGCGCGAAAAAAAGGTATTGGATCTTCGCCGTTATAGTAAAATAAACCAGATGGGGATTGTCCGTATTTGTAACATATAGTGTAGGTTCGAGGTATTATTTCGTCTCTGTTGGGAAACGGGTTTGTTGACGTCGGGATTTGGGTTTGATCTGTTTATTTTTGTTAGGACATTTGTTTGGTAGTTTTGTAGTTAAATTTAAGAACTATTATGTTGATAAAATGAGTATAAATAGGTGGAATTTATAGTGGGAAAAGGGGGTAATTTTTTTTAATTAAAAGTCAATTACGAATACATTTTTGGAAAATGAAAATACGTTCTCCAAGTAACTCGAGTCATGTGACTGGACCAACAAATCAAAAGTTAGGGGGAAAGTGACTGACCTTCGGTTAGTAGTGGTGCTCCATCGGGGACGCGTCTCTATGGGCTTCACAGGGGACGAGTCAGAACTTGAGTCGACCCTTCCAATTTACGTTTAGCCTTAAAATAAACTGTTTTCAAATTTTGATATTGAAGTTGAGGATTCTTAGCTTGCATAGCCTATCCATACTTATCACGCTTGTCATTTCTGTTGGAGTTTTACAATCTAATTAAACCATATTGATTAACACAAGTACGCAGCTGGAATAAAAGATAAAACATGTAGATACATTAATTAACGCAAGATAGAAGAAGTATTACCTTTTAGCACGAAACGATACTAACGTTTAAAGGTAAAACGTAGAAACTCCGTCTTCTATATACGCGTGTGTATAATGTGCACGGAAAACACAAGAATCATGTATGATTCCTCTAAGCTTCCACAACAAATACGTTCTTTAGTAAACAATGAAGTATGCTTAAGTATACTAGTAGGTATAATAGCAAACAAATACTTTCGTCTTTGATTTCTAACAACACACGAACGAATCACAATAGTTGTGGGTTATGTTCGTCGACCGAAACTCCAAGGGGTGTTGAAACCAATCGCACGACACAAGAAACATAGTAAAAAACAAAAACCCTTACAAGTTATTCAAGGTAATCACGGTCGAGCTTAGGTACACACTTATAGGACGATATATATGGTTTTTGGTTTTTTCAAGTTATTCCATAATAATGAAAAACAATCCTTATATATAGCTTCTCACAAATGTTCTCCTAATCTCTATTAAGAAACTAGATGTTTCCAGCCGACTAGAACATAAGTAAAAGGGTTCAAACCAAAGTTCTTTTTTCTCAGATCGAGCGCGCGTTATTAAGTTCCTTTAACTTTTAATAACTTAATCTCATACATTTAACGCGATTTGTTTGCTAATCATTACTTAATCATTGTTACCGTTATTAACGTTGTGCGTCCCCTTGGCTTAAATAGAATATTGCCCGTACATTTATTAATTCTATTAGAACTATAATCTAACAGCTCCACTTGACATGTTCATGAACAATATAATAACATGGTAGCGGTTTGTTTAGCAACACGCCCAATGCTCCAGATAATTTGAGTATGGGTAAAGGGCTATCGAACAAATGATTTTTGAATTTACAATCCCTTTGTTTCGGATTACGTTGTTAAATTTGTATGGATCATATTTACATTCCATATTTATACGTTTCTGTTTCTCATATTTTAATAGTATCAAAAGATTACTGATACTCAATGAGACATATGTCGCTACTTGAGTTTTCAGGTAAGGGCCATAAACACATCTGATTGTAGATTTTACGATGGGGCCCAATGGTATCTTTTCTTAACAATTTGAAGGAATAATTAAATTCTATTTTGGACTATCAAAGTGTTTAGTCATCATATGACATTAAACCATTCTGACATTTAGCCTTAATTAGTTACCATTATTCAGGACAACTTTAAAGCTATATCAAGAAGGGATTATCCACATATGCTAAACCTAACTTGTGTCTGCAAGTTAAGGATTTATGTAAATAAAAATCAGAGTTAACATGAGTCACTTGATGACGCCGATCCATAAAGTGATATTCTTATGGTGGGGAAATCCAATATTCATCTTTATGATATCATTGCGAGTTTGGTGGATGATCCTCAGAACTCCAATTATGTCTGTGGTGTGTATGTGAGGAGTAAAGATGTTGAACAATTCCGTTAGCTTTTTATATAATCTTTAAAAATCTTGGCTAATGTATTCGCCAACACTGATCGAATTGTATTGCTTATATGGTCTTCCACGCGAGTAGATTTTTCAACTTCATTTTTAGAAACACTTTGAACTTTCAAAGTAACTCATGTTTTTGTTAAGAGTAAACATAACCATAACGGACCTATAATCATCATGTGAATGTATTAGTAGCTAGCAACCTTGCTTGACAATGTCTAAGTTGGACACATACATCAGTATGTATTATTCAAAGAAGATTTTTAGCCATTTTTGTTACTATGAGGAAAAGGTATTCTTTGTATTCTGCCAGATAAACAAGTTCGGCATTTATAAAAAGATTCATCATCCGTTGAATTTAAGACAGCCCATCTTGTGTGCAGCTGTTTAATACGTTCTTGTTGTATTATGAGCAAGGCGACGGTGTCATAGATAAGGGGGTCAAGTTATGCTTTGACTCTTTTATTGCTAAACATTTATAAATTGAATTAACATGTTGGTACAAGATCATGCATATCAATTTCATAAAATACCATTACGAGAAACAACATTAACAATAAAGAACACCATTCTATTGAAGAATGAAATTCCATATTCCGTTTAAATCATTAACACAATTCCCATTATCAACCAACGAGAAACTGAACTACACCTCTAGTTATAGTGGTGCATTTATGACAGTTGTCTAAACAATCACAAGGACCAGTTAGGAAAATATATAGTCAAAACTTTCATTGATTCGTTATTTGTGCACGGAACTCATTTGCCCACGTATCAAGTAGAAAGAGCTCCTTGTTTCGAGGCTATCCTTTCGATCCTTAAATCCTTGTTTTGTAAATACATATGTTAGTATAACAACTTGTGTCTACACCTAGGAGTTTATTATTAGGGAAAAGTAAAAATTCTATGTGAGAGATAATCGTGAGATCTGGCAGAGCAACTTGCTTCCTCTTTTTCTGCAACTCAGCAAGATAACAGGACAAAGTTTTCAATGTCCTACATCTGTTTACAAGTGGTGGCAGAAGCCATCATACTTAGCTGGGCTCCATAGCTCTAGTAGGGCTTAAGGGTTTTTAGGCTTAAGGATAAAATCCTTCTTATCTGTTTTCCGCCTTGACTTTAATCCTTATTCTTGCCTTTTGCAATTAAGCGATTTCTTTATTGGTCTTTTGGATGTTACCATTTTTAATCATCAGATTACTTGTGGTCGTTCAGCCTTCCTTAGGTTAACCGCCTTCTCATACTCATAAGCATTAGCTGAATTTTCCAAAGTGTCTTTCTCCACATGTTATGATAGTTGTAATTTCTTACAAATGCCCACAAAATCTGTTTAGTTAGGCCATCAGAAGTTAAGCTACTAAAATGATCTCATGTGAATAGTCAGTAACATATCCAAGAGTTCCTGTTTCTCCAAATATCCCTTTAATCTTTAGGACATCTCGTCAGCAAAACGTGTTTACCCTCCTCTTGTTTGCAAGCATGAAAAATTAGATTAGGTATCAACCTCTCCACTCTAGCTTGTTTCTCAAACATAGATCTAGCACTGAATCATGTCTAACAGATAAGTACAATTCAAATTGGTCTTATGAAGTTCAAGGGTCAATACTCCCAGAATAAGACAATCATCTCAGTATGAGCTATATATAAAGTTGTCCATCTGATCTACAACATTTGTTTCAGCTACAGGTACAGGTGCGGAGGTAAAGGCTGTTCAATGACAATGCATTTTCTTCTCGATCTTTAAGACTAACTTATGTAGAGCAAACCAGATTCATTGAAATTATTACCAGAAGTTTTTCTTTTTTAAACATCGATACCTGAAAGCGAATGGTTTATGTTTTGAAACAGGTAGTTGCTCATCTACAAAATAAAAAGTTCAAGAATTTGAGTTATTTTCGATAATACTACCTTGAAGAAAATTTATTACCCACAGTATATTTAATTAAAACAATTTATATTTCCTAAGGTTAGGAACTAACTTGACATACTCCCACCACATCAGTGGATAACTGCTAGTGATTTGTATTCAAAAGGGTAATCAACGATTTAATTTACACACTATTGCAATTCTAACATTATGGGACTTACTTTATTACAATAATGTCCTTGTTAGCATGTGTGCATACCGATCTAATGACGCGTGTTAACAGGTCTAACCATCAAACAACAGTCTAAGTTGTCCAATTTCAAACAGTAATTATGTAACCACTCACCGTTTCTCACGAAAAGCGTATACTCATTGCAAATATACAAACGTCCCCTCACGCTTTAGTACAAGAGCATCAACATGTGTTGTTTACAAATTGGATGCAATAACTTTAGTTGGTAAAAGGGGGTATTTTATTTGAGGAACGAGGTATGTTTCGCCCTCCATGTCAAATATGTACTGAAGATATGCATGATACATCTTCGTATCCATTGATTTTTAATAAACTTTTAATCAATTAAGTTATTATCTTACAGTTATAAACTATTATCATCGTTTCTTTATACTAAATTGTGAGACCTTAAAATAGACGATTGAAACGTGCGGTTTCCAAATCTAAATAGTTTATGTATTTTTTTAAAATAATAACACTGTAGTGAATGCTCCAATTGGTTCCACGGTAACTTCAATCGAATAGCACAAAGAAGCGGGTGAAATCAGGTTAGTGCGGAAGCGTATTAAAAAACCTGAATTTTTAGGAATGTTGACCACTCCGCTCTTAAACTTCTCTTATAGTTAGTTTTTGTGGATGAGCCGGTACTTTCCCATAAGTCCATTTAGCGTCTAGTTTTATATCTAACAAAAACTGTTAATTTTGAAACCACATTATGAACTATAGAAATTGCTAGTCTAATCATGGAAGGTTTTATATCGGATAATGTAAGCCGATCCACCTTTTGGATGTTTGCATCATATAGTCCATAATAAATCTTATTCGATAATTATTAGTCATGTTTATATTTGTTTTCTAAGAGAAAAACCCTTTTATTTTCATCAAAAGTTAGTCACTTAAAATAAAACATAATAAACATCAACTAAACTATTAACATTTTTTTAAACACACTTAACAATTAAGGCATGGCAAACGTTTTTTAATTATTGACATAATATCTATAATTTGAAAACATGCACATATTCAATATAAAGGCTCATTTGTCCATTGACCTTCACGGGCCACTCTATCGTCAAAATGATTTGCGTATGCCTTATACAAATATACTAGCCATCTTTAGCACTAAATTTCTTTTTAGAACTTTTTTAGGCACTCATCTAATTACAATAATATAGGGTCTTTCCCGATATTCATGAATCCTGGATTTATTACTATAAGAAACTATTTAAAAATATGATGTGTATTCTTGATCATATTTAAAACAAATACTTTTAACAATTAACAAGATTTAAATATTTAATTTCAATCCATGATAAATTTGCATGATTTTATCATGGATCTCCATTAACAATTAACAAAACTTAAAACTATTAACAATTAATACATCAAGTTTTATATATAAAATCTCATACAACTTAGATGTCTCGTCATAATTATTTTATTAACCGTTAAGATAAAATTCTTTTTACAAAAACGTCTCGCACCGGCGGGCATTTAAATTAATCATGAAACCCTAATTTGTCCATATTTTTACTTACTTTGTAATAATGAATTCTACATGTGGGCCTCTGATACCACTGTTGGGTTGTTTACGATCAAATTTATATATAATTAACACGAGTACGCATCGGAATAAAGGATAACATGTAGAATACATTATTAACAAGATAGAAAAATGAAGTATACCTTTTAGCACGAAACGTTACACATTCGTTTTATAGGTACAACGTAAACGCACCGTTCTTTTATGCACGTGTGTATACATTGTCATCTCGCGAAACCACAGAATCAAGTATGATTCCTCTAAGCTTCCACACACAATCTCGTTCTTAGCTAACATTGAAGTATGCTTTGTACTAGTATGTTGATATAGCAAACAAATATCTTTGTTTTGATTTCTATAAACTCACAGAACGCATTACAATAGTTGTGGGTTTTGTGTTCGTCGCGATCGAACCCAAAGGGGTGTTGAAACTCGAATCGAACGCTCTCACAAGAAACAGTAAAAAACGAAAAACACCTTGAATATATTCAACGTCATTTCGGTCTGAAGATTAGGGTAAATACACATAAGGACGATATATATTGTGTTTTTTTGGATTTTTTCAAGTTATTAGCTGTAATAATGATAAAAGCAATCACCACTATATTAGTCTCACAATGATCTCCTAATCCTATTAGGAAAACTATGTTTCCAGCACGACTCAGAACAAGGAAAAAAGGTGCAAACAAAAATTTCATTTTTTCTCAGTTTTCGTTATTAAGTCCTTGTTAACTTTTAAATGGTTAAATCTCATTAACATTTAACGATTGTTTGCTAAAATCATTACATTAAACATGGTTTACGATATTTAACGTGTGCCGGCCCCACTTAGGCTCAAATAAATATTCTGGACATATATTAATTCATATTTGGACATAATCCAACAACTTTGTCATTGTATAGGGATGGGCTGAGTAACACTTCAAATGGGTGATATTGGAATGGTTTCGGCTAGAAATTGACATGTGTTTCTTACCTTTGAGATATATCCTAGAAAGTGGTTATAAAACCCATTCACAAGGAGCTTGGTCCTGCATCTAGGAACGACCGTATTAAGGTTGTTGAAGCACTCAAGGTAGAGCAATTTATTCTCTCGTTACATAGTGCAAAACTAATGTACTTTATCATTAGTCTGATTTGTTACCAATACTTGTTTTTTCTATTTAAAGTTTTTCTAGAAGACGTTTGGTGTCCCGTTTAGGCTTGTTTTTATAGCTAAAACCCTCAAATCGCTTTCAAAAAATGATAATATTGTTTTTGAACGTTAATTTTTTTATTACATGATACTTCTTATTTTATCAGGAACTGTGTACATGGCAAGTACTTGGGAGATCCCCAGAATTGCAACTACAGTTCATGTAAATGCAATCTCCAGTCAGTTGTGACCAGTTATGATATTTGAAGGAAAGGATGATAAACCCTTTGCGTTTGTTTTAGTCGATGTTGAAATCACAGGCATGGTTGTTTAGTACTCGGGTAATAGCTTCAATGAAAGTTTAACTAGTCATTTTTGAGGGTGATTGGAAAACGATGTCTGGAGCTTAGGAATTGGTACTTCGATGATATAAAATAAGATAGTCTAGCACATTGGAATGGAGAAAGTGCTTCAAGGAAATGTAATACTGGGACGTATAAAAGGACGCATGGTATATCTATTCTGGTATAAAGATTTTCATTTACTCACCCAAATTCAAATTGGGAAAGGGGTTAGAAAAAATTGCAGGCTGTGGTGCATGGCATGAATTACATATTCTTTTTTTGCTTTCATAACGAGGGGAAACTATGAATTGCATCAACCTCAATGTTGTTTTGAATACTTGACTTTGTTGTGATGCATATGGTTTGATTTTGGGTTCTTTTATTCAAGTTGTTGTAGTTATGGTTATTGTTATTGTTGTTTCTCTGGTTGTCTTCCCATTTCCTTTTATTGCTTTCACTAATTCTAGCAGCCCTACCCTGAACTGATTGCTCGACCAGTTCACGGGCCATATTGATTGCCTCATGCAAGGTCGCAGGCTTAGAAGAAGTGATATTTCCTTTGATTCTTTCAGGAAACCCACGAACATACCTTTCAATCTTCTTCTTTTCAGTAGGCACCAATTCATGACACATCAAGGCCAGTTCGTGGAAACGATTGTTGTAAGCTTCAATATCATCTCCTTTCAGAGTCAGAGTCCAAAGCTCTTGTTCCATCCTTTGGATTTCAGTTGCTGGGCAGTATTCAGTGGTCATCATAGCTTTCACGTTGCTCCAGGGGATCTGATTAGCATTAGCAAGTCCCAAAGTCTGAACATTTCCGTTCCACCAGGTTAGAGCACGACCCTCGAACGTGCACATAGCAAACTTCACTTTGTCATCTTCAGCACATTTGCAAATTTCAAACACTTGCTCCATCTTTTCGAACCAACGTTTCAGTCCGACTACACCTTCAGTCCCCTTGAAAGAGTGAGGCTTGCCATTCATAAATGTCTTATACGAACATCCATGCATCTCTGGTACAACAGTTCCTCCAGTATTTGTTGATCCGGATCCACCAGTATTGTTTGAGTCAGCTCTAGTCTTTTCATATTTTTCAATGGCTTTGGCCACACGCTTTTCCACTATCTTCCTAACAGATTTCTTCTTAAATCTCCTGGGCGGCATGATTCTGGCAACACAAGTACACAATTCGTTGAGAATTTGTAAAGGTATGCAGAGTCATGGCACATGGTAAATAATGGAGAATGATATAAATAATCATAAATTAATCAGGATAGTCGATATTTATATAATTGATCGATAGAAATAGATATTGATATGTCAAAAGATAGACGTAAGAGATCGAATTTAAACCAAGTATTATATATCTAAGATTATATATAATGCAATAATGACAATCGGAAAAGTAAGTAAGGATCAGGGAATACGCGCGCGTGGATATCGGATAGCGATGAAGGATTCTGTATTTAAAAATGAAAGAAAAGAAAACCTTTAAACTTTGTGGTTATAGACTAGGTTTTGAAAATGACCCAGTTCCCTATAACCTTGGCTCTGGTACCATCTGTAACACCCCCAAAATCAGGTAGCAGCGGAATGGTAACAATGGGGTGCTACGTCAAAGTACAACAATCAAGATATAGGAAACGACCTTAAATGGACGTTTTAAGATAAGATTTCATTCGATGCCATAGCAAAATATCAGAGTTCATACATTAGGTCCCATATGTTTTAAAAGTCATAAACATTTCAAGTACATATTTAATTAAACAAAAGCTTCATAATACCAAAAGATGACTTAAGTTTTTAAAGATAATAAAAGTTGCATTGAATATAGATAAACACAGAATCCATCTTCATTGATATCCGTCACGGCTCCCGTCCAATCTTCATACCCTAGGACCTGAAATTACATGCTAAAAGTCAACACAAAGGTTGAGTGAAATCATAGGTTTATCGGTAAAAAGGGTGGACCACAAGATCGAAGTAATAGTAGACTCTGAAACACATTCAGTAGTCCAAAACGTTTATTATTGCACTAAGCTCATGACCCCGAAGCCTTAACTAGATTTGTGCCCCAATCAGAATATAGGATGCTTGCCAACAACCTAACACCTCTCAATGTTAAATGCACCTTGATCAAACTAGTGACCCAAGGAAAGGTGGGGATTGTCAGTCCCGATAGATCTATCCACAACACTCGCGCTTACTACAATAGCAATTAACGGTTCATGATAAATAGGGACTTCACGGCAATAAGGTAACTTAGCAATAATATTCAGGCAGTAATCTGGATAGCATACACTTTGTAAACACTTTGAAAACACTTAGAAAAACACTTGTGTCCAATAGTAAAACAAGCAATGTAATTCACCCCGTAGATTTTGTAAAACAATCACGTAGTAAAAAGGGGGCTATGAACTCACCTCGAGTGAATGGTAATCAACAAGTATTCACAATAGAAAAATGCGTCACGAAGGAATCCGAAGGCAACCTAATCCAATATAGGTCGTATAAGTACTAAACACTTTGATTATTTATAGGTCGTATAGCTCATCATACTATCGTTCGGGCTATCATAATTAAGAGGTCATGTAGTGACGTATGAGGAGCTATGACACTTTAAATCGTAAATCCAACAACTCGTCGATACGCCACCCCGAAGAGGCCTCATTATGAAACTCCCTAGTAATATAGTACTTTGATTAACTAATACCACATATAATTCTATATAGCTACATCACCATCTAATCGTTTTAGTGAAATCATATTTATAAAGTAAAAACGTTTATAAGTATACTTTAGTAAAACTGGCGTAACTTTCTCGTTTTTAGTCCGTTTCTTTCGTTTCTTACGTCCACGCCTTCGTATTAAGACGAGTTATCAAAATATAACATTTTCAAAATTTGAGTTTTTCTGATGAATAGTGATTTTACTGTTCATAACAGTTATATATTTATTTTTATAGATTTAGTTATCGTAAATCTCGTAAATGTCGTAACTTATTCGTTTTAACTCCGTTTTTAGCGATTCTTTCGAGTACGTCTTCGTATTTAAAAGTTCTATTTATTTATGATGTTTTTATAAAAATAAAGTCCCTGATGAACAGTAACTTTTTATAAAATTATTTTTATAAAAGTATTAATTATCGTAAACTTGTAATCGTCGTATCTCCTTCGTTATAAATTGGTTTTTCGAGTTTCTTACCTTTTTAGAATCGTCATGAGACGTACTATTTTTATAAAACATAAAATCCATGCCTTGGATTTCGAACCAAAACAACCCCTTAATAATAATTAGGTATTCATATATATAAACTTGTTTTATATACCTTTTTAACTTAATAATTTACCACAAGTTTTTCAAGACTTATTATATACTTGTCTTTCATATTATAAAGTTCATGATCCATATTTATATTCATATAACATGTGTACAAGTTCATAAAACCATGTTTACAAGAAAAATTTACCTTTACAAGTTAAACATATCCTAAGTGGTGATTTCACTACATAGAACTTATATACACATAAAATGATAAATGTAAAGACATAAAGGGTTTTAGATAATTTTAGAGTGATAAATGATGATGAGAAATATAATCTAAACCCTTGTTTAGATTTTTAAACCAAGCTTGCAAGATTCGAACCCTTAATTTTTCCAAGAACCCAAATTTCACTTTCTTTGTTTCAACACTTATAAATGCTTAACCAAGCCTTGCAAACACCTTAGGTAATCTTAGAAATGATGTGTGATTACTTGTAAATGTGTTTGATAAAAAATTTATGGATAGTTTGAGGAGCCGTGGGTTATTAAGCACCAAAGGGAGATGATTTGTTGATTTTTCTTAAGTGTTATAAGATTGTGTATGTTATCACTTGTATGCATGAGACATATATATATACAAAGGTAGTCAAAGATGGAAATCAAAGACTAAGACTAGTCTTTGGAACACAAATGAGGGTCTTAAGGAAGACTAGTGGTAAAACCACTAGTCTTTGGTCCCTTGGTCCCCTAATGAGAGGGTGATCCCATAGAAAAATGAGGAAATGTGTCTAGCTAGTGATAATCCTTGATATAAATATGAAAGTATACTTTTAAATGTTAAAGGTATAAAGTGCAAGTATCACATTGATTTATTTGTTTTGGAGAGTTAAAAGTAAAGTATAATACTTGTAAGTTTTATGTCTTTGGTAATATTTCCTTAGTAATGGGAGCGTCCCATTATATGTAAAAGAGTAAATTTTGATAAAACTTTAGGCATTAAGAATTAAAAATAGTTAATTGTTGAAGCGTAGATTTATTTTTGTGGTGGTGTGCGCGGGAATGCCTAAACTTAATTTATCGCGAAACGTAAAGAACGCTTTACTTAACAATAAAAATAAAATCAAAAAAGTGAATTTTAACTTAGTAATAATAATATAATAATTTCTTGACGTAAACTTAAATTCGTTTGGTGCCCGTTTACGTTGATTGTTGATTTTTTTTAGTTTACGCGATTTAACGTAACGATCAAAATTAAAAGTAAACGCGTACGAGAAAAAAATAAATAGTAAAATATAATAGCGACATACATAGATCAAAAATACGAATGTCCACATTGGAGTTTTTGATCCTAAAGTTTTGTTTTGAAATCTAACTCCGGGTTTTGACAATAGTTTAATAAATTGTTTTGACTTCATTGTCACTAGCTACCTACAAACCTTTAACTTTGGTTTACAATTTATATGTTTTGGTCTAAAGGAACCAAAATAGATTTTTGAAAAAAACACTTTTTCTAAGATATTGCTGTCTCTGGTGCGGTCCCTTATTTTACTTTGGGGCCGCCTGAACTTATATGCGGGGCCCGCCCATGTTTATGGTGTCGTCCCTATTTTAAGGGACCTCCATCAGAGGACGCTTTTTTCTGAGTTTTTTAACAAATTTTAATTTCTTTGTTCGCACACTAGATGATGCTTCAAAATGAATTAAACCCTAGAACCTAATTAATCAGCCAAAGAACCAGCAGGGTTTTTAATAATTTCTTAGGCATTTCATTCAAAGCAATTTTTTAGGGGGGCGTGCTCTTTCAATTTATTTAATCTAGTGGATTCATCTTTGAGTTTTTCATTCTTAATTTTGAGTACATGACACACTGCATATTTGAGATCAACTCCATTGTTTTTCTCGAATATGGATAATTTATCTTTTAGTTCTCTAAGCTCATTTTCTAAATTATTTCTAGTGACTTTTAGTCTTTTGTTTTAGTGATTAACTTTGTCTCATTTTACATAATTATCATATTCATTGTTAGAAGTTATAAATCATCATTGATGAGTTTTCATCACTAAAGTAAGAGGATTCGGAACATACCTCACTTGATGCATGAGCTACAAGACATGTTTCGTCTTTGACCTTCTCATCATCTTCATCACCGCTATCGCTCCAAGAACCTCCGACAAAGGCTCTTTGGTTCTTGTCTTTCGGTGGTTTTGGACATTCTCCAATAAGATGATTTGGGTCGCCGCATCTAAAACATTTTCTATCATTTTTACCGGTCTTGTCATCACGGCTTCTTTAGAACGTCTTTTTGTCGTTCCGAGGTTGTCTCACGAATCTACCTCTTCTCTTAAAGAATTTCTTGAAGTCTCTTACCGCCATGGCATACTCTTCGTCTTCACTACCGGAAGTCGAACACTCTTCATCACTAGATTCTTTCTTAGCCTTTAATGCAAGAGATTTTCTTTCAACTTTTGCTTTGACTATTTCGGAATCTTTCTTGATGATCATCTCATGGACTTTGAGGTTTCCAATGAGCTCATCAAGAGATAGTGATGTCAAGTCTTTTGATTCTTCAATTGTCGTGACCTTTGCTCTCCATTTAGGATGTAGAGCCCTAAGAAACTTCCTTACGTAGTTCTTACTAGAATAACCTTCATCAAGAGCTTTAAGACTAGTAATAATAGTATTAAATCTAGCAAAAGCATTATCTATAGATTCGTCTTCGGAAATGACGAATTGTTCATATTGTTGGACCAAAAGGTCGATCTTATTATCTTTGACTTGACTATTACCTTGATGGGTGATTAACAAGGTTTTCCAAATTTCTTTTGCCGTATTACACATGAAAATTCATTCATATTCTTTTCTAGGCAAAGCGTTGTAAATAACCATTTTGGCTTCATTATTTTTTGCAAGCCTTTTCTTAAGATCATCCATTTGTTTTTCAAAAGGGATAACCTCATCAAGTTTGGTTTCCGGATTTTGAATAATAGGTTGAAAATCACCATTGGTAATAACATGCCAAAGATCTAGATCTTTTGATTTAACATATGTCTCGAATCTATTTTTCCAATAAATAAAAACTAATCGCTTTCAAAAAGGTTGGTCCTTTGCATAGATTTCCCCTTTAGATATTTGGTCGGAATCCTAATCATGATCCAAGCTTTAAAATACAATATATTTTAAAAATCTTGAGTGACCTTGCTCCTGATACCAATTGTAGAAACTAGAAGGGGGGTTGAATAGTTTTACCGGTTAATTAGCGTTTTAAAAGTTTGCTTATGAAATAGTTTGATTCGAGATGTATGTCAATCAACCAACAATATGAATCACAACAAAACTATCTAACAATGCAAGTAATAAGTAAAGAGATAAAGAAAGAAACGATCAAACCAAGACACCGAGATTTATAGTGGTTCGGCAACGAAGCACCTCTTCGTTCCTACTCCACTCCCCGAGCACTCCACTCGAGATTTCACTATGTCAACAAGCTCCCTTTAGGCGGAGAAAACCGTTTACACGTCGCTTACTTTCTTTTTCGACACTAAGCTAGATGTCGAGTCCTAATCTTAGCTAGAACCAATCTAAGACTTCACTAAGTCTTCAAACACTCACAAGATCTACACTCTTGGATTGACACACAATCCAAATCACACCAATATACAATCTACATACTTGGATCTACACTTGATCCAATTAATACAACAACACAAAATAAATCTAATGAATGTTTGTGATCTTAAAGAAGAGAGACAGAAAGATCACTTGGATAACAATTTCGTATGTAGAAGAATACGAATGTTATTCCTCTGCACTTGATTAGAAGTGAAGAAGGGAGGAAGAAAGCATTAAATCACTTGAAACAAAATCAAGATATGTTAGTGATCAAGATATGTGTTTTAGAAAGAAAAGGAAGAAGAGAGGAAAACTAGATCTGATAGAATTTTTGCAGAGGAAGTCTGATGTTGAATTGGGTGACCCAGTATTATATGGGGAACAAAAAGAAGCCGTGTGCTCGTGGCGTCCGCGGCCCTTATACATAAGGGGACCGCCACTAGACCCGCTCCCTTTTTGTCCTATTTGTGTGAAGGTTGGTATCTGTTATGGAACTTCCAATTTAAGAGAAAAGTTAAAATTCAAATTTTATGTTTTTTTTATACAAACATATTCCTTTTAAATAATAAATATTTGTTCTTATATTTTTATAAAAACTTTTTTGTGAAATATAAAGATTTAAGAAATATTATTTTCTTGAATCATTAATCATTTTAATTATTTGTTTATATCCATACCTTAAGAGTGATTAAATCAAGAAATAGAATTTTATGATTAGTAATTTATAATAAAGCGTTTAATTTATCGTAAACGTTTTCACATTTTGTTATTATCAAAACATTGAGAGGTCGAAAAATATAAATAAGGTTTTTGGACATTATTTGTATTAAGAGAGGTGTTTACTGGACCTTTTCTAGCCGTTTTAGGTTTGAAATTTGAAATCAAAGATTGTTATTTTGAATAAATACATTCTTTTAAATGTACAAAATGTTTTTGTAAGTTTATAATATGTTTACAACATTTTATAAAAGTTTGAGGTTGAATAAAAAAATATCTTTGGCACATAAAAAATTCATCAACATTTGTTTTATTCTACATTGAAGTTATATAAGTTTGAAATGAATATTACTACTAAATATTTAGTTTACGTATTAATTTTACGTGTGAACGTTTTTATATTTTTGGTGATATTCAAAAAAACAAAGAAAACGTAAAGATGTAAAAAAAATAGTATTAAATGTTTTTAGGCATTATAATTTTAATCAACAATCTCTCTACACTTTTTGATGATTACAAAAATAAAATCATTAATTAAAATTATTTTTATACAATATTTAGTGAGTTTTATATCCATTTTTCTTCCCTTGTTTTGTAGAATCAAAAAGGCCATCGTCGAGAATTGTTAAATAAAATATTAAAGGTAAAAAAATTTTTAAAAAAAAAAAAAAAAAAATTAGGGGGGGGGGGGGGGGGGGGGGAAAAAAGTAAAATCGACGGAACATATGTTTTTCTCCCTTGATGGTGCTCCTCTTCGTTTGAAGGGCATAAAGGAACGAGCTAGGTCTTTTTTCGTGGCTACAAAAATGATTAGAACAATACAATTATCTCTAACATGTAACAAGTGAGAATGAAAAATATGGCAATTGCAAGCAAACATCAAACAAGGGATTAGTCATTCATTTGAGGCAATGTGTGTAAACAACACACAAGAATACAAGGAAATAAGAAGACAAGTATGCTTTAGAAGCATATTCATACATCATAAAAAAATTCTAAATAGCCATTAGAAGATATTTAACATTGCTTGCACACAAAAGGGTTTGACGATCATATTGTAGCATGTTATGAAATTAGATGGTTGTTGATGAGAGTGAGTGGAGCAGAGGTGGTTGGAAGGATAGACTCTTTGACCTTGAGGTGGTAATGTGGTCGTGTGAGAAGATATCAATCCATTTGATGACTCTCACTCAACGCAAGGAATTGTTTTTTTGGTTAATAGATATGCAACATGGGCAATACCCACTATGGAGTTTCAACTTGGTCAATGTTGAGGGTGTGTGGTAGGTTTGGAGAGTATGGTGATGATGGGATGTTGTATTTTGTTTGTTGAGAATAGACGCATGCTAAGAATGTTTGATAGGTCCTTGTAGTTTTGATTGATTCATCAACTAAAGCTTTCTCTCTAGTTCTCTTCTCTACTTCTCGATAGCTCATAGGGGTGATACGAGATTGTGCTTGGAGATATAGATTGATGTTTAGTTTGAGTTGGTTGTGTTGAGTGTGATTGTCACTTTGAGGTGGAAATTGAGTATGAGTTTCATGTGGATTAATAGGTGAAATGGGAAGTAGATGATGTAAAACATCTAAAGGTGATGTGGAAGTGTCCTTGATGTGAGGATTTGGTAATGTTTGATTGGGTGATTTGTTTTCTGTGAGATGGTTCATGAGAGGAGGGAGTGGTTTTGGTATTGTGAAGTAGAATTGAGTTTACATTGATGTGTTACAAATGCTTATTTTCTTTTTCTCCAAATGGTTCAACACTCTTTTGCTACCCTTGATGGTTTGGATGTATGTTTGTTAGGAGATGGTCATTGTGAGGATGATGGGTGATGAAGGTTGAAGAGGATGTATTTATAAGAGGGAAAGGTTCAAATAAGGAAGTATGAGCATTCAAATGATCAATTCCAATAAATGTTTGTGAGTTTAGGGAAACAGTGGCTAAGACTAGGGGGTGTTTGGTTAAAAAGAGAAGAAAAGATATTGTTTTCCCGTGCATGCCTAGGCCGGGTCCCCTTAAAATAGGGGTCGGTCCCCTAAGTAAAATTAAGGGGGTCTGCCTACTGGCATTTTCCCAGATTTAAAAAAATTGATTTTCCCTCATATCTCTAAAAATTTTTGTGAGGGTTTTTAGTTTTGGTGGTTGATTTACAGCAAGTCCTTTCCTTTATGCAATTAAGATATTTAATCACATATCATTAAGCATTCAATAAATATAAATGCAAAGTTTTTGGCATGTAGACATATAAACATAAAAGAGGAAGCTAAACAAGATATTATATGCACAAAAAGTTTACTTAAGCAAGAGGATTAACAAATATACCAAACTTTTATCAAAGACTACTGGTGTGCCTATAATGCAACAAATATGGAGTATGATTATTTCGACACTAAACATGTAAGAACCTAATAAATAATTCCAAATAATGCTCCTTGATTTAATTTTGCTCAACCAAGATTGTCCAAAGAAAATATATATTGAAGTATATATTTTGACAACAAAGTAAAAAAGCATTAATGCATAATGAAAAAGAAATGTTTTAGAAATCTCAACAATATTGAAAATTAATTTTCATGTATCTAGTTGTGAGAAAGACTTTCCTTTAGAAAATAAATGAGATGAGACTTTGTGTAATGAGATATGCATTTAGATGAAGGAATTTGTAAAAGGTTTCATATATGTTTTTCCCAATATTTTTTTTTTGTATTTTTGTGCAAAAACAGAAGCCTAGACATAGAGAAAAAAAAATTGTTTAGTGGGTGGCCCCCTTAAAGTCTGGTCGGAGCCCAAAACCCACCCCCCCCCCCCCGCCCCTCCATCTCCCCCGCGCACCCCCCACCATACATATTAAGGGGGGCGCCCCTTTATGAATTAAGGGGGCCGCCACCTGTTGAGAAAATTTTTCTCAGATTTTTGACAAATAGATCATTATTAATTTTAGTGCTGAAAACTTAGTCAATTTGTTCCATCATTCCTAGACCTAAGCATAAGTAGTTAAATGGTTCACGTTTTAAGTGGCTAGTTATATTATCGGCTATGTTTCTTTTCCGATAGACCTTCTAAAGAGATATTCCTTTTTGAACATTATCACGAAGGAAGTGGTGGCGAATTTCTATGTGTTTAGTTCGTGAGTGTTGAACGGGATTCTTACTTAAGTCTATAGCCCTTTTGTGTCACACATTATTGGAATATTGTCTAACCTAATGCCATAGTCTATGAGAGCTTGTTTCATCCATAGTGCTTGTTGACATGAATGTGGGACATTGAACATTGACATGGAGAATCATGGATATGGGGGATTAAAATTAGTGTATTGACATTCGAGATCATCAGTAAGTGATGATGGGAAGAAGATGATTGAATGTGGGTGTGGAGTGGAAGATATGGATGTGATGATGCAAACGGTTTTTCTATGGGTTACTAGACAGTGGATTAAACGTTTAGATAAGTCAATGAAAATGAATGCAGAGGTTACTAACTGAAATTAAAAGTTTGCTCCTAAATAAAACAATGTAACTATGTCCATTATGAACGTCCAAAGTTAAATAACGTACTTGGACAGAGACCCTGGTGTTTTACTTACCGCACTAACAACATATTCGGCTTTGGTAGTGGAGATAGCAAGAGCGGTTTGCTCACCTTTGGAAAACAAGATGTTAAGCAACATCCATGAATGTGCAAACACCACTAGTACTGCACAAAGCGATCACGTAATCTTCCCGCATGATCCAATCCGCATGAAACTATTGTTTCTATAGACCAGATCTTTTGGATACCATAATCCCAATGCATAGTGTCCCCCCCTTTAATGTATCGGAAGAGTACGACTTTAACCCTTACTAATGCAGTTTTTGGATCCTCTGAAAGCGTGCACAAAGGAAAACATTAAACAAGATAACGGGTACAACTTGCCGGTTAAGTATAATAAACTACCTATCATTCCTCTATATTTTGTATATCTACGAGACTCACCTTCTCGTACCTTGTGAGTTGGTTTTCCAAGACAAGGTAATGGGGCTGTTTTATTGGCTTAGAGTCTTCTAGTCTAAATTTCTTAAGCATTTCCTTAATATATTTTGATTGATTAAAAAATATTCCATCATCTAATTGTTTTATTTGTAATCCTAAGAAAAAATTTAGTTCCCCCATCATACTCATTTCAAACTCATCATGCATGATCTTGGCAAAGTCATCACACATTTCTTGACAAGTTGATCCGAATATAATGTCATCAACATATATTTGGACAATAATGAGGTTGGAGTCTTTCTTTTTAGTGAAGAGTGTGTTATCTACCATTCCCATGGAGTAATCATGTTTAATAAGAAAGGCTTTTAATCGATCATACCAAGCTTTTGGGGCTTGTTTTAGACCATAAAGAGCTTTCTTAAGTCTATAGACATAATTAGGTTTTGCGAAGTCAATGAATCCCGGAGGTTGTGCCACGTAAACCTCCTCATTGATAAAACCGTTGAGGAATGCACTCTTCACATCCATTTGGTATAACTTAAAGTTTAGTGCGCACGCATAAGCTAAAAGTATTCTTATGGACTCTAGTCTAGCTACGGGTGCATATGTTTCGTCATAATTAATTCCTTCTTGTTGATTATCACCTTGGGCGACTAACCTAGCTTTGTTTCTAGTTACAATGCCATTTTCATCGAGTTTATTTCTATATACCCATTTTGTTCCTATAATGGTCATATCTATGGGATTTGGGACTAGTTCCTAAACATCATTTGTTTTAAATTGGTTTAGTTCCTCTTGCATGACCATTACCCAATTTTTGTCTTTTAATGCCTTATTTATATTTTTAGGTTCTATTGTTGAGATAAAGCAAAAGAAATTGCTTTTGTCTTGAGCTTGCGACCTAAGAGTTCTTTGATTTATATTGCCAATAACATTTTCTAGGGGATGAGTTTTAGATTCTTTAATATTTACAATTTGGTTATTTTCTAATAAGATGTCTACAAGATCATTGCCTGTGGGTTTTGTTTTACTAACCTCAATAGCTTCTTCTTCGACTAACTCATCATCTTCCAATGGTGATGTTTTTGGGCGGGGGAGGAGTTTCGTCGAAGGTCACATTCAACGACTCTTCAATTTTCATTGTTTGTTTGTTAAGTATTATGTAGGCTTTACTATTTTGCGAATATCCTAGGAAAACACCTTCGTATGACTTTAGGTCGAACTTGATGAGGTAATCTTTTGTATTAAGAATAAAGCATTTACTTTCGAATACTATACTCTAAATAGATTTAAGGTTTGGTTCCTACCCTACAACTCGTATGGAGTTTTTCCTAAAATACGTCTAATGGAAACTCTATTAATTATATAGGTTGACGTATCGACCGCATTACACCAAAATTTTTGAGGAATGGATTGTTCGTTTAACATGGTTCTACTCATTTCTTGTAGAGTGTGATTTTTTCTTTCTACTACCCCATTTGATTGTGGAGTACGAGGAGCGAAAAAATTGTGAGATATCCCATTTAAATCACAATAGTTTTCGAATTGTACTTCATTATCAAATTCCCGACCATGATCTGTTCTAATTGATATAATGGAACATCCTAATTTGTTTTGGACCATTTTGCTAAATATTTTGAATTTTTTGAAGGCTTCAGTTTTATTTGCTAAAAATCTAGTCCATGTGAATCGAGAATAGTCGACTAAGGTATAACGATTCCCTTCATAGCTTCGCATGGCGGAAGGGCCAAACAAATCCATGTAAAGTAGTTCTAAGCATCTAGTTGTTGAAACTATATTTTTAGCCTTGTGACTTATTCATCATTTCCATTTCCTTTACTATAACTTTTTTGTTTTTGAATATTTCGGCTTATATCGCGTGTTCGTTAAATATCACTTTGCAAAAAAAAAATACATTTTAATAAAACATAATTAAAAAGCAAAGATATATCAAAACTTATAATATTTTTATATTATAAATCGTTTTTCTTTTTTTTTTTAAAATATTTATTTTGTTTTTTTATTTTGTTTATGTATTTTTATTAAAATTAATTACTTTAAATCCACATATTTACCTAACTAAGCTAATTATAAGGTTTAAAGTTATATCTAACGTGCTCAACATTTTTTAATTATTAAGAGTCGTGAGATAATCGTAAACTTTTGCCTAAATTTTTACCGCGTAAGTTTCTTTCAAAATTACTTTTACCTTCCGTTTATCGTTGATATATGAAATACTAACTTTCGATTACCGGTCATTTTTTGAAGACACATCCCTAACTTTAATCCATTCCACTGGTCCAAGTTTTACTCCTAAGCCTATTTCATCGTGCGCTTGACTTACAAACGGCAACTTGCATACTTTAGTCTTTTCCACCTAAACTCATCTCTCCATCTGTCGCATCATACTCCCCCCCCCACCCAATGAATGCTCTTTTATCGATGATCTTTGTCGCTTTCTGAAACATTCCTAATGAAATGATTTGGGTCACCCACTTTAATAATCACATTTCATTTCACTACTATCATAACCATAATTTTCGTTACTGTCTTACTTGGAAATAACGTTTTGATTCTATCGCGCCTGCGTGGTGTAGCTGTAACAAAATCATTCCTCGTCTCTACATTTTGGAGAGGAAGATATGATCTTGAAATTCCGATTTACGGACCAGAAGCAAACCTTAACTGACATATCTACTATCGAACTTGAGTTACAGATCATCATACACTTACTCGAACATACTTCCTTTTTGTACTTAAAAAATGCAAGTGATCCTACTTGTATTCTTTCTCTTGGCCTGTAAACCTTCATCTAAGAATCGCATCATTAATTCTTAATTACTTCTTCAGTATACTTTTCAAGTTTCCGAGACATTTAGATTCGTCAAGAGAAGAATGTGTTTTTAGACATTCTTCTTTATTCTATTAATCGCCAAGAGTGACTATCGCCGCGGCCCATTTTGGATGTTACGTGCTCCTAGAAGACAATTTCCTAAAACAACATTCTATCTAGCCAGAGAAAAACACTTCAATCAAGGCTTTTCTACGGTACTAAACCTAATAAGAAGTTTTAAAATATAAGCAAAGAGCAATTATACGAAATGCAATTCCTCTTCTGGGATCTAAATTGTATCATAATTTGATGTTCGAACAATGAGAGAATCTAATTTGTGTTTAGTTTTACTTGAGTACTCTTACCATGATGCCGTGATTTATAATGTATCCCAAAATTCTTTGCGGTTTTGACACAATAAAAGAATTCTTTCGTACTTCTTTACGTGGCAAAGCATTATAAATTACCATTTTACTTTATTATTTTTTTGCAAGCTCTCTTATTTTACAAACATCATCTTGTTTATAGAACAAGATAACAAGTTTCATCATTTCTAGTTCGGGATCAATATAACATATCTTAAAAGCTGAGGAAATCACCAGTACTGATATCTACAGCAATCTGCTAAATAATCTAGATTCTATTTGCACTTCACTAAGTCTTTCGAATCTGATATTCTCATCCGCATACAAATAAATCTAATTACTTTCACAACAAATAGGAGAGATCTTCTTGCGCCTAGGATATGCCCTATCAACATACTTCTTTTGCCGAAATTCGGAATACACTCGAAAATGACACATTTAAAATACACATAATATTGCTACAATACAACGTATGTTTAAGGCTCGTCGCCTCTAGATACCAAATATGTATGAAACTAAAAGGTGGGACTGATGTGAATAGTATTTAAACGCACGTTTTTAATTTAACTATTTGTGACATTATGAGTAATGTTTTAGTAAAAAACTTACAGATATCGGCAGGCTTATTGTTGATTCAATACATGCACGAATAATGAACATGTGGTAAAATATGACTAGAAGTCAATAAAATCATATAGAGTTGGAAAAGTATCAAACCGACGCGATCACAAAGATTACAAACAGTGGTTTACGGAAAGGATAGTGATGACACCTCGTACTCTGCTGGACTACTCCTCCCCACTCCCCGATCTCACTACAAACCTCGAGAGATTTTCTCACTATGTACAACAAGCTGCACCTAATTGTGTAGGGCCGGACGAAAACGCGAGTACACAACTACAGCTATAGTTATCAATTTACCGACACTAGCGGTTCTAGATAATATGCGCGGTTACTGAACATTAAGACTATAACCAATCGATCACAACACAACTTCACGAACTACGTCTCTCAAGCCATTTGCACAACTTTCTACCACTAGCATTCACTACTAACTCTACTACCTCAACTTATCACTCACACCTTGATCACAGACGTACACAACGCGTCTAATCCTCACACACATGTCACTACTCTTGATCCACGACAACACACCATTTCTTCAACTTCATAACAATCAACACCATTCACAACTATCTTCTCACCAACGCGCTACTTTATCACTCACAAAAACACTACCTAACACCTTACTAGAAAAGCGAATCACCAAGTACATCCCAACTACTACTTAAACAAATCATCAAATCCCTACCAACTACACAACTTTACAAGATGTACTAAAACAGATTTAGAATGGATTATATGCGCGAAAAGAATATCATAACAACGATTGACCAATATTGATTGTGAGCTGAGTATCTCATTTCTTCGTCACTCGATGAGAAGAAAGTCTTCTCTTAGCTCATAATGCTCTTGCGCACGAGAATTCTGTAGACTTAGGATTATAAACTTTAGAAACAAAGCTTAAATCTGATATTAAGCATGATGCAAATATAAGAAGTATCTCAACACGAGGATAACTGAGAGCTGTGTTTTTTAAACACATACATAAGAAGAAATGAGTGAAAAAGATGGAGAAAAATATGTTTCTGATGAAATAGTCCAAGTATGTAATAAGGACTAACAGAAAGATTGAATTTGAGCGGAGTCTAAGGCCGCCCCCCTTATCTGCACAGTTCAATACGGGCCGCCATGTATTTAAAGGGGGTCGCCCCTTTCAGACGTTCCTCTTTTTTGTCCTATCCAGGGGAGGTGTTTACAGGACCATTTCTAGCCGTTTTAGTTTGAAATCTTGAAATTCAAGAATATATATTTTGAATAAAACCTTTCTTTAATGTAGAAAAATTTTCTGTAAGTTTATAAACAATTACAACATTTTATAAAAGTTAGAAGGATTGAATAAAAATTCCTTTGATCGATAAAATCATCAAGCATTTGTTATACATTACCTTGGACATGATATAAGTTTTGATAATGAAAATTTACTACGTAAAAACTTGGTTTACCGTTTAATTTTACGTTGAACGTTTTTATATTTTGTGATTATCAAAACGTAAAGATGTGAAAAAATATTATTAATGTTTTCAGGCATTATATTTTATCAACACTTTCACTTTCACCCTCTTCACCACCAAGCAGCCACCACCACCACCCTCACATGTTGCCACCACCATAGCAACCACCACCATAGCAACCACCACCACTCTCACATGTTATCACCACAATAGCAGCCACCAACACCGCCCTTCACCTCCCTTCACTTGCTTTAGCTTCATATAATATGAGATCTATGACAATTTAAAGCCAAGATTACTATGGTAGGTCTCAAATTAATAGGGTACAACAATCAATGTTTGATGTGTATGGTTGCGTTAGTACAAGAACGTTCAAACCAAAACTTAAACGAAATTTCATGGTGTATCATGTATGAATTGTCTAAATATAATTCTTCATGAAGCTAAAGCTACTTTTATTTTAGATTTAAGCTGTTTAAACTAAATATAAATTACAACTCTTCTTACATGGCTTTAGGCATTTTGATTATGTTAGTTGCAGGCTTCATCTGTGTTTGAATTCATATTACCCTAGCTTATTTTATTTGTAGCATATGTTAATTTAAAAAAAACTCTAAACTTACTAGGTATGGATAAGTGTACTAAAAGACCAAAAACTAAGAAGGAAAAACATGCCAAAGTTGATGCGGAACAAAGAACAAAGGGGGATAATATGGTAAAACAAACTGAAGGTTTTATTGAAGTTCAGAACAAGAGGAAAAATGTCCAAAACCAGAACAAGAATTAGCAGTAGAGGGTGCATAATGGTAATGGGAATAGACAAGAATACAGGAAAAGGAATGTGAATAATGATGGAGTTAATGATGCTAATAAAAGTGGGGGTCAGAATGAGAAAAGAACTGCAACTCAAGTAAACAAGGGTATAAGTGAAATGAATAAGTTTGAAGTGTTGAAAGAAATGAATGCAAATGAGGATTCTGAAGTGAGAACCTTGAAAGATAGAATGTTGATTAATGTTTACCTTAATAAGAAAATACAACCTACTTGTTCAGAAACTAGTAATTGGTCCAAATATATGATTAAATATTTTAAGAATCAATGAGAAATTGACAGGCTAAAGGAGAAGGAATACCAAAGTAAGAATGTGGAAGATGAGTTTGACAATGAGGATGGAATTGCTCAAACAATGACAGGTGATAATGTCATTGGTTTGATGTTTACCTTAATAAGAAGATACAACCTACTTGTTCAGAAACTAGTAATTGGTCCAAATATATGATTAAATATTTTAAGAATCAATGAGAAATTGACAGGCTAAAGGAGAAGGAATACCAAAGTAAGAATGTGGAAGATGAGTTTGACAATGAGGATGGAATTGCTCAAACAATGACAGGTGATAATGTCATTGGTTTGAGTAAGGGAATCTTGAATTAGCTTTAAGACTGTTTGGAATAAAGAAGAAAGGTATTGTACATATTAGTTTTTGTCTTTTAGGGATTTTAAACTAGTTACTTGGAATATTAGAAGTATGAATCAAGGGAAAAAACAAAAGAAGTAAAAAAATTGATTGTAGAAGAAAATGTTCAAGTATGTACCATCTTAGGGACTCATATGAAACCCCATAAGTTACAAAAAGTATGTGAAAAGACTTTTGGTAATTGGAATTAAGTCTTAAATGTTAGTCATAGCCAAAATGGGTGTAGAATTCTGGTAAGCCGGGATACTCATATGGTAGATGTTAGTGTTCTCTTTAGCTCCAGACAAACAATGTTATGTCTAATTAAGACATTACATAGTAAGTCCAGAGTTTTTTGTAGCTTTGTATATGCTGCTAATTCAGGTAGTAAAAGGAAAGAATTGTGGAGAGACAATATGAGAGCCAAAATGATTAAATCTGGATGGCCATGGTTGATGACTAGTGATTTTAATGTGACCCTTAAAAATGAAGAACACTCTAATGGAGGATCAAGAATTTCTAATGATATGCAAGACTTTATTGATTGTGTTAATGAAGCTGAAATGAAGGATCTATGCAGTAATGGAGTTTTTTATACATGGATCAAATCTCCTCTCAATCCTCATAACAGTGTTTTGAAGAAATTAGACAGAGCTATGGTGAACGAAGATCTTATTTTGAAGTTCCCTGATGCAAATGCTTTATTCCTGCCTTATCTTGTATCTGATCATAGCCCTGTGGTGGTCAGATTCCCTTCTAGCTATGAAAAGAAAAAGAAGGCTTTTAGATTTGCAAATTTCATAGCTGAAAAAGTTGATTTTCTTCTTACTGTGGCTACTAACTGGGAGGTTGAAGTTCAAGGTTATAAGATGTACCAACTTGTGAAGAAGATGAAAGCTCTGAAATACAATCTCAATGCTGTTAGTTGGAAGAATGGTAATTTGTCTAAGAATGTAGAAAAATACAGGAATGAACTTAAAATTGCACAAACAAATCTCGATAATCACCCTCATAATCAAGATACCAAGGAGAAAGAAGTGAATGCTTTGAAAGAATATAATGAGGCTTCTAATGATGAGGAGAGTTTCCTATTCCGAAAAGCTAAAGTTGATTGGATCTGTAAGGGTAACATAAACAACCAATTTTTCCATAAAATCATTAAAAGTATAAGGCAAACCAATAAAATTGTTAGTATTTATGATGATGCTGGGAATAGGTTGGAAGGTAAATTGATGGAGGATCAATTTGTGAAACATTTTAAGAAGTTTCTTGGTGTTAGTCATTTGACAAACGAGTTCCTAAATTTTGAAGGAGTGTTTGGCACTAAGCTGAATCATGATTAAGGAGGTTACTGATTTTGAGATCAAAAATGCCTTATTTGACATTGGTGATAATCAAGATGAGTCAATATTACTATTAAAAGGAATAATCAGGATGAATGTGATTAAAGTTTTGGGTGATGGAAAGAGTACTAATGTATGGTTTGATCATTGGAGCTCTGTGGGTATCCTAAGTGTGAAAACTAAAAGGGGGGAGGTAAATAGTTTTCCCCAATTATCATTTTAATTAAAATTTCCAGTTGATTATTTTTAGATCTATTGTTGTAAAGAAATAAATTATTGAGTTAGCATGACAAATAGTAATAAAGGATATGTGACAGGGATATTTATAGTGGTTCGGCTACAAGGTCTCCTACCTTGCCCTACTCCACTCCCCGAGTTACCTACTTGAGAGTTCGAATTCACTAGTCACCAATCTCTTTTAACCGGCGGAGAAGCCTCACAACGTCTCTTACACCCTTTAACGGTACAAAGCTAAATACTGTATTCTTCATATGGTAGAATCACACCAACACCTATTTTCCCTTTACATAATATCAAGGTATATTCTTATGTTCCAACACGAAGGAAAAGGTACCTTATACTACTTGCCCTCTACTAGGTGCCAAGTATTTACACCAACACCTTTTGTATTACAACTATTTTACACAACACCTTTTTAAATGATCCTATCACTATATGATACACAACTTGATTGTATTTGATGAATGATGGTTCAAGATCAGCGGGTAGATCTTTATGATATGAGAAACTTCTGCCATAAAGCGTGCTTGAAGAGTTCGTCTCGTATGCAAAGCTTGATAGAACTTCTCCTAATAAGAAATCTATCAAAACACTAAAATGAACTAAACCATGATTAAGGATAAGATGATTACTGAATATCTGAAGTAAAACTATGTAAAAAGTTTACTTAAACAAGTGAAAATGAGTTGGTATTTAGAGAAGTGAGTTTTATTGTTCACCGGTTCCGCCGGTTCTGTTTGTTCAACAAAACCGGATAGTTATCAAACAATTGCAGCGTACAGTAACTAAATCCGAATTTTGATTTGCAAAATCTTAAGAGATTATGTGTGATCTTATGAGATCATGTTCAGATTTGGTAAGAAAAGTAGGTTTTGCTATAATGTAAATATGTTTGAGAACTTTTATGTAGAGTGTACATTTTTATTCTAAAAATGTATTTATGTAAGTGTTAATATGAAAGATGGTTTTATAAGTTAGATAAGCTATTGGTTTAGGACTAATGAATTTCATTTCTACTTTCGACAAGTTTATGTATTGTCATTAACAAAACAAAGATGGATTGTAGAATATAAATAAACGTTTTCATGGTTTATTTGTATTAACACTAAGTGACATTGTTAATAACAGAGACATATGTGATGCAAGGCTCAAAAGTAATATGAGTGTTTAGGAATTGGTCAATGATAATAAATGGAAATGGCCTGATGAGTAGGCTACTCAGTTTCCATATATTGCTAACCTTAATGTCCCTAGGCTAAATTTGCAAAAAGATAATGATACTAAATGGATTGATAAAAGTGGAAAACTTACTAAATTCTCCTCAAAAATAGTCTGTGATACAATTAGCACACAATATAGTGAAGTAATATGGTATAAAGTAGTGTGGTTCTCCTAGTGTAATCCAAGATTGGCCTTTATTCTTTGGATGGCTGTTAGAAGGAAACTTCAGACTCAAGACAGAGTGATGGCATGGAATAATAACAATGACATGAAATGCCCATTATGCAAAATGGTCAATGACTCTCATAATCATTTGTTCTTTGAATGTGATTATTCAAGGAAAATTTGGGAGGATTTAAAAGAGAATATGGAAAATAGGGACCTGTCAAATAGTTGGGATATTCTGGTTGATCAGTATGCTGGTAGTGTGTGCTACAATTCCATTGGAAGTATTCTTAGGAGGCTAGTCTTGTCTTTTGCTTTGTACAACATTTGAAAGGAAAGGAATGCTAGATTGTTTACTGGTGAAGTGAAGGATGACAGGTATTGTGCTCAAAATATTCTGGTTGATCAGTATGCTGGTAGTGTGTGCTACAATTCCATTGGAAGTATTCTTAGGAGGTTAGTCTTGTCTTTTGCTTTGTACAACATTTGAAAGGAAAGGAATGCTAGATTGTTTACTGGTGAAGTGAAGGATGACAGAATTATGCTCAAAATTGTTGTTGAAAATGTGAAGCTTCAATTATCAAGCCTAAAGGTGGAGAAGTCCTGTAATGTTGAAAAAGTTGCTTCAAAGTGGAATGTGAGATGAATTACAAATGCTAATGTTTTGGAGTAATGGATTAGTAACTCTGCAATTCAAAAGTTCTTCCATAAGGGATGTCTTGTGCTACTTCATATGACTCATATGGGGGTGTTTGATATAAGGGGACTCTTGCTTCTATTCTGATACATGTGCTGTCAGAAATCTAAAATTTGTGACAGTATATATTACAAACCACTATAGTGGAGTGAACCTTATATCTTGAAGTTTTTCTGGGTAAAAGCTCATCTTTGATCCCTATGGTCTCTCAGATTGGCCTTGGGAAGGGTCTGAGATTCCATAATGGGTCTTTTTGGTCTTTTATCTAGTCAAATGTACCATAAGGAATGTGTCACTCATTGTGAAGGGAAAGTGGTTTGGGTGAACAATGCATGTTGTATGGAATAGAAAGTGATGAAAGATGACACTTCTTGGTCCATACTATGCATTGCTAAGGAGGTTAGCTTGGCTATGATTAAGGGTGTGTGTTTCTTGGCTAGTGATGCCTGCTCCTCTTTGTCCAGTTTATCATATTAGTGAGGTTGTAGCTGCTAATCTTGATCCTTGAAATAAATGTGCAGGAAATGTAGCTAGTTAAGAAGAGCCCCTTAGTCATTTGTGAATGGGGGATATATATTCCATGATGATGCTCATTTCTATTCAGCACTGCTTGTTGTGGATGTAGGTTAAATGAGCTATGTGTTTGGTTGAGATGGGAAATGTAGTCATAAATATATGATCTTGGTGAATTAAAAGTGACCTCAGATCATTAGATGTCTTTTTGATCTAGGCTCTGGCTTTTGGGTTAATGCCTGAGGCTTGAATAGTATTACCAGATATGTTTTGATTCTTGTATTCAAGATGTTTTGTTCTATTGTCTCTTGAATGTTGTAATGCCTTTAAGGATATAGGCATGTGTATCTTCATTTTATATTTGTAATAGTTTTTGGTAATTAATAATAGTTCACTTTTGCAAAAAAATAAATAATATTAAACTCATACTAATATTTAATTTGACTTTCTAATTGTATACCCGTTTTGAGAATTGTTTAATGGCCATGTGCAAGAATGCTCGATCATTAGAGTTGAAATACGGGAAGAGAAAAATAAAGATAGTATGATTGATGAAGATTGTTAAAGATTGTTATTGAAGAAGAAATGAGTTTGGAGAGAAAGGGGTGTTTGTTTTATACTTGAACAAATTGATTTTGAGAATTTGATATTTATAACTTTTATAGAAAAAAGATTAGATCATTAGACAATTATGAATTGATAACAATTTTCTTTTAACTAAAATTAATCCCTAATTTGACATGATACAAATTTTAATGCTTATAAACTTTGTATACGGTGTGAACAACCAAAAGTGTAGAATTTCCTTAAGTAATATAGAAAAGATCAAAGCGTATACGAAATGCTTATTCAGTTATTTGTTGTAAGTGGATATTGAGTGGAAGACCCGTGGTTTACAAGTGACTTGATTTGGCTTATTGGTTGGTATGTTATTGTTAAGGAAAAGAGTTGACCCACCTATTTTTTATTAAATTAAAAAAATTATTTTTTATCTTTTTTTAAAATTAAAATATTTTGCAAACGGTAAATCGTTAAACGATAAAAAATACACTATCGCGACGAGAATTAAATCATCTTTCTAACGAGTGGCACTTTGATATACTTTTGACGAACTATTTTTTTGGATTTTTTTACACGTCTGAAAAAAATCACATGTAATTTGTATTACAAAATCACATGTGATTTTAGTGATTTTACAAAATCACATGTGATTTCACAAACTCACATGTGATTTCATAAAATCACATGTGATTTTGTAAAATACAAATCACATGTGATTTTTCAGAATCACATGTAATCTTTCTAAACGTGACTAAAAAAAATTTTTAAAAAAATTCGTCGAAAGTATATCAAAGTGCCACTCGTTAGAAAGATGATTTAATTCTCGCTGCAATGGTATGTTTCATTTTACGTAACGATTAACGGTTTGTGAGATATTTAATTTTAAAAAAAAAGATGGAAAGTGAGTTTTATTTAATTTAATTTGATAAAAAAATGAATGGTTGAGATAGAGTCTTAGAATCTATGATAAAAATGGATCTTTATTGAACTTTTACCAGGAAATCAATGCATAATTAGTTAATTACACCTCGACGCTTCTCATTTTTTTTAAGTCTTTAATGGATCAATTCAAAATGAATAAATTTATTAGTAGCCGTGAAGCCCATTCTTAAAATGAAACAAAAAGGAAGTTTAAAATCTATCGCCACAATGTTGTTTAGGGAACACGAATACGCGATCTAAGGCTGCCCACTATCATAGTTGGTCCCGATTAAACATTTTCTAAACGCCGTACAACATCAGGCTTTCTCTCTTCTACGGCGACCTACAGGCGAACTTTTCCACTATGAGGCGAGCAAACCTCGACGCTTCTCATTTTTTTTAAGTCTTTAATGGATCAATTCAAAATGAATAAATTTATTAGTAGCCGTGAAGCCCATTCTTAAAATGAACCAAAAAGGAAGTTTAAAATCTATCGTCAGAATGTTGTTTAGGGAACACGAATACGCGATCTAAGGCTGCCCACTATTATAGTTGGTCCCGACTTACACTTTCTGATGCCACATCAGCTTCCTCTCTCCGGCGACCTACAGACGACTTTTTGCCTCTATGAGCCGACCTTCAATTTTTTTCAATTTTTTTAACAACATAATTAAATTTCATTAAATAAAAACTTTACATAAAATTTTTTTTACTCAAAATATCACTAATTATAACTTATTAGTTATTTAAAAAAAATGACAAGACAAACATAAATCAAGGACTTATAGTGTAAATTATATAATAATAATCTATATCTATACTCCTTATAAAAGAGATTTACCCAAATGTTGAAACAAGAAATCTAGAAAAGTTGAAATCTAGAAAAATTGAAAATCCTTATTTTAAGAAACATTGGAAAAATTAAAATCATTATAACCTACGAATTAATAATATCTATACTTCTATACTTACTCCTTATAAAGGAGATTTACCCAAATGTTGAAACTAAAAATCTAGAAAAGTTAAAAATCCTTATTTTAAAAAACATTGGAAAAATTAAAATCATTATAACCTATGAATTAATAATAGCAAACGAAACTGATATGTACACTCAGTCAAACGAAACTGATTGCCTCATTAATTAATTGATTGACTCATTTTAAGAAACATTAGAAAAATTAAAATCATTATAACCTACGAATTAATAATAGCAAACGAAACTGATATGTACACTGAGTCAAACGAAACTGATTGTCTCATTAATTAATTGATTGACTCATTTTAAAAAACAATGGAACAATTAAAATCATTATAACCTATGAATTAATAACAGCAAACGAAACTGATATGTACACTCAGTCAAACGAAACTGATTGCCTCATTAATTAATTGATTGACTCATTGGTGGGCCTATTAATCTCTCATAATTTTCATTGACTAGGGTTTGGTAAATCCCATATAAATAGGGATCACAATTGCATGAAAAAATACACAGAAACATAAACATTTAGAAGCTGCTACCGGGAATCGCTGCCGAAAACGAGGTCGCTGTCATGAATTTCCGCCGCTATGCGGCGGGTACACGAGGTCGCTATCGGAAAACGAGTTTTGAAAATATAAAAAAAGGTTTAATTTGACCTGTTTTTCGACCAGAACCGGTTGAACCTTGGGTAGAACCGGGTTTCAAAACATTATGTTTGATCTCCAAACCAGAAAAAGAGTTTGATCAAGGAGGAGTCTACACCTCAAATGTCGTGTACCAAGAAGTTTTACACGACAAGTAACGTGTGCTGTTAGATTTTATCTCATAATGATGTAATGTTTCACTTTCAATTTAACTGAATGTTTTGTTTGATACAAGTTAAGAATTTCTTGTATTTTACAAGTGTTTGCAATTTCATTTATGTTAAGAATTTCTCGCATTCAAGTACAAAGCCACAACATTATCAATATTGCATATCGTTAATTATCGGCCGCAATAAATTTTTCGTTCATGCACAGGTATTCGTCTAGTATTAAAAGAACATACCTTTTCTTGTTCCTCCCACCACACACAAACACAGGCATTCACACACACAAACAAACATCTACACATACCAAAAAATAATATATAAAATAATTTTTTTTATTAAAATCAAAAGGCAGAATATTTTGTGCTTTTTCAACCCACGACCGTCGTCGTCTAGGCGATTAAAATGGTTCTCGATTTCCGGCGACCGACTGCTCGACCGATCAACCATTACGGCGGCGACCGACAGCGACCGAAGTCGACCGTAGTGGGCAGCCTAATGAAAAGTCTCATTTGCCTACAAAGTGTCATGGGCCGTCAGACGATTATTTAAATTGATCAACGGTGTAATTTAGACGGTGACAATTTGTAATAACATCAAAGTTATTACACACCCATCTATCTTTTCAAGTTTTCTTTCCGACTATTCCAAATTCATCAATTATTGATCACAATAAAAGATTAAAAATAAAAATCGAAATTTTCTTTCATACCATTGGTTATAAAATGATTTCTACAATTTCAGAAAAAAAGATTAACAATATGGATGGCAAAAAAACCTGAATTCAATGGGGAAACTTAAAATCCGAAGTTTTTTGAACGGGGCAGGGCATGCTTATTGGGTTACAGGGCGGGTTTCGGGGCATTAACAAGGATTTTTATTAGGTTCAGGGCGGGGACGGGGCACAACATCCCCCCTCCCCCCGAAACTATATATAAATATAAATCTATTATATTCATATATTCTTATGTTAGTATTTACGTAATAAAACCAATGTTATTAATTTTTTTAGTTTTGTATCTTTGCAAGATTACAAGTTGTGATGATAAAAAACTTATTTTGTGTAATGTTTTTAAAATAAGTTTTGATTTTTAAACGTAGTTATCATTATTTATTTATGGTTAATTTGTTGAAAACTTATATATATTACTAATTAATATATTATCAGTGGGTTTTTAATTCTTTATATTATTGCATGTAACCACATTTGTATAAATATGGCGTAAAATTAAGAATAAACAGAGAACAACATTGAGTGTGGAGCATTGCCTCGAAAGAAGCACCAATAAGATTCCGCAACGGGAGTGAAGCGATTTGGGGAGCGCATAACGCCTCAATGACGTCCACGATAAATCCCCTTGACGGAGCCGGCGGGTTCTGTGGCCGTTTTTATCTAATTTAGGGTTTGAGGATGTAAGGGAGCTTGCCCCGTCTTAAACCCTCCCCATTGCAGTCACTTTCACCGTCGCCGCGGAAGTTCAGTTTCATTTGCCATCGTTGACACCGCCACCATCTACTTATTTGTGTTGGATTATAAACAAATATAAATTATATATGTCCGAAATTTATAATTAGTGTTTTAACAAACGATCATTAAATGTTTAACGAGAAATAAATATTAGTCATTAAAAAGTTTAAAGGACTAAATATGTAAAACCGAATAAAGTAAGGGTGTGGTTTGCCCCTCTCCTTCTCATAGTCGGCCGAATACCCCTCCAAGAGGAGGTGAGAGACTTTGCTTGCTCACCAAGTCAAGAGGAGTATAAAAGGAGGTCTTAGGGTCATTGTATAATATAACTTGAAACTTAAAAAACCTAACTATCTCCCTTGCTCTCTCCCTTGTTTGACCGAACCTCAAAACCCTTTGAGGTTTTCTGGTTTTCTCCTCCTGTCGTGCGATCGAACAACCAACCTTTTAGGGTTTCGGTTTTGTGGTTTTATACCATATTCGTGGAGTTTTTGTTCGTGTGTTGATTGATTCAAAGACGAAGGTTATCGTTTGGTTAAACACTACTAGTACTAGCATACACGTTGTTTGCTAAGAACGTATTGTGTGTGTAAACTTAGAGGGATTATTCTTTTGATCCTTGGTGGTTTCGCGTGGTGTTATACACACGCGTATATTGAAGACGGTGTAACGTTTATTGCCAAAAGCAGTGTAACATTTCTTGCTAAAAGGTACACATCTTCAATCCCTTGTTAATTATAAGTTCTATACGTATTTGATCTTTCCGCTGCGTACTCGTGATATGTTTAATTGTTAATTAGATCTAAAATCCCAACAGTGGCATCACGAGCCAACGTGTAGAATTTGTAATTACAAGTAAATAAATTTAGACAAATTAGGGTTCTTAATTAATTTTTTAAGCCCTTTGGGCATTTTATGCATCAAGATTCGATCTTTGGGCATTAAGATTCAATCTTTATTGGTTATAAAATTATTTAGACGAATTCTAGGTTGTATGCAATTTTATAAATAAAACTTGATGTGTTTAATTGTAAATTGATCGGTTTTATGTTTAAATTAATTGTTAATTTGGCTTTCATGATAAATACATGCAATTTATCATGGAGTGATATGTGATATTAATCTTGTTAATTGTTAAAGAATTTTTATGCAAATATAATGATCAAGAACTAAAACATAGACATTAAATTTATATGGTTTTGATCCACGACTTTAAAAGCTAGAGAAGACCTTAGAAATATCTTAATGGGGCCTAAAAGATGTTTAAAATTTTATGTGTTATGTGGTGTATATTTGTATAAGGCTTACGCAATCGATTATGTCGATGGATGTGGCCGGAGTTTATAGGACGAAGAAGCATTATATGAATATACGCATGTTTTAATATATTAGATAATTAGGATCATATATTGATATTTGCATGACTTAATTGTTAAGTGTTGTTATTTGAATAATTGTTATGTGAATTAGTTTTATGTTTATATTATTTTTATTTTAAGTATTGGACTTGTAAGAAAATAAAAGGGTTTTTTTAAAATAAATATAAACATGACTAATTATTATGAGATCAGATTTATTATGGACTATTTATAGTTCATAATCTGTTTTACAAATTAAAGTTTTTTTTTGAATGGTTAAAACTGGACGCTGTGGACTCATGGGAAGTACGGCTCATCTACTAGAACAAATTATAAGAGAAGTTTAAGGGGGATTTTCCTAAATATTTTATGTTTTTAATACGCTTCGCGCTGACCTGATTCTCCGCTTCTTTGTGCGTTCGATTGGAGTTACCATAAACCATGGTATGTCACTACAGTGTGGTATGTGCTTAAATACACATACTTTTTACCTAATAAAACGATCCCAAATGACAAAAAACGAACATAAAATGCAAAAAATACGCTTGTTTTGTGTTATTTACTGTGCATGTATCGGATATTAACATAAGGACAAAAACGAAGCTAAAAACGACAAAACCAAGCACGAGATTGGAAAGAGCGTAAAAAGTCAACAAGTCAAAAACAAAGTCGAAGCCAAAGACGTATGCATCTTAAATGGACCAACCCGTACCCCATTTAATGGGTCGGGTCAGCCCATAAAGCTTTATCTATAAGCCTTAAGGTTTAAAAAACCCCAAAGTCCTTTTAAATACATCATAGCCCAAATTAAAGACAAAAAGCCCAAACTAAGCCCAACCCTACAATCTGTATAACCCATTTCACAGTTAGTCCTTAAGGACTAACATTGCTAGTCCTTAGGGACTAACAAAATTAGCCCCTTTCATCCTTAAACCTTTGCACCACTCATCCTTTTTTCCTAACCCTGTCACAAAATTAAACTAACAGTATCCTGAAACCCACTTTCTCGCCAAAGCCAAAAGATACTATTCCCCTGTCACTCTCACCTCGACCCCTGCACCAAGTCACTATTCACCCATCACTCTCACAACTCAACCCTACTTCACTAACCTACAAATCCACCATGGCAATCCTACACAATTTTATTAGACAAAGTTGATCAAGGGCTTAGATTGGGTTCAAAGAAGCACAAATGGGAATCAAGGGCTTAGAATTGAAGGCTTGGAGAGTACTTAAATCCTCCTCACATAAGAAACACAAGTACAAGACTTAGAGGTTTCTCATTCGGATATAAAAAGAAGACCATTAGGGCAGCAAATGGCATCTAGTTTTTTATGTAGTTTTTTATCTAGTTTTTAAGTAGCTTATTATTGTAATTTTAAGCTTATATTAGTTTTTAGCTTATTGTACTTTTTAAAAAGCCTTGTACTCTTTTTAAGTTTTAATGAAATTCTAAAGTTTTATGTTAAATTCTGTTTTTTTAAGTTAATGCAATTGGTTGCCAAGCTCTTATAAGCTTTCATTTACTGTCATTTAAGCTGCTTCACTTAAGCTATATAAACTTTTCTATAGTTTATATAATTTAAGTCATTGTCTTTACTCAAAATCACTTAAAAGCTATTTTGGAAGATAAGCCAAAAAGGGAAGGGCTTATGGGTTTTACCAGCTTATCTTAGATAAGCTGGAGCTTGTAGACAAAGCTCTTTTGAGCTTATTAGCCCTTGTTTAGAGCAAAGGGCAAGGTACTCTCTCTCTTTTTCATTTTTAGCTTAAAAAGTGCTTATTGCTTATTTACTGTTTTAAACTGCTTATTTATGCTCATTATTGTCTTTAGTTGATAGTTAGTGCTTATTTGTTGATTAGATTTCAATTGCTTAAGTTTTCATTAAAACTATCAAGTTTAGCCTTAATACTGCTTATCTGTTGTGCTTATTTTAAAGTGCTTATATGTGGTTGGAATCTGCTTATTATTGCTTAATATTGATTGTTAATCATTTGTTTTTAAAACTCTTGGCTTAAATCACTTTAAATCAGTTTTAAAATGGTTAATGAAAACTTAAAGGGGTGTTTGGGTTAACAGGCAAAATGGGTCAAAAATGGTCTTAAAATTGTTTGGGTCACTAATTCGATGATAATATATATATATATATATATAATATATAAGCAAACACTCAACCAATTACCTTTACACAAGGAATGGTCAAAAGTTCACTAAATAAAATATATATGTAGCCAGAAGTATGATTCCCGGGTCGTTTTATCCCAACGAGGCTTAAATGGAAAATCGAATGACGGATTGATGATTGATGTTTGAATATGACAAGTAGTAACAAGCTTAGTTAAGTTTTCTTTTGTCACTTGTGTTTTGGTACAAAATCTGTCAAGTTCTTTTCAAGTTTTAAAAAGTCCACTTTTTAATCTAAAAATTAGATAAGCTAAAGTATGTTTTAGCTTTTGAAATTTCTTGCATAAGTAGTTTGTAGTATGTATTTAATATGTTTCGGCTTATTTTCAAGTTTTAACTTATTTTACTAGCTTAAAATTAAGCTAGAAAGTGTCTACTTAGGTTATTTGGCTAGCAGTCTTGACCAAAGAGCTTATTTGCTTTTCTGAGCTTATGACTCATTAGGTCTGCTTATTGTTTGTGTAGATTAGCTTATTAGGTTTATATTTAAGTCCTGCTTTGCTTATTTGCTTTTTCCTTGTGCTTATTAAGCTTAAAAAAGGCAAAAGAGTTAGCTATATAGCCACTTAGTTTAAAAAGCATTTTGTCAACCTCTTTTGCTTATTACCAGCTTATTTTTAAGTTTTGAAAAAAGTTTCTTTTTTTAAAGTTAGTCATTTTTGCTTATTTTATAAGTCTTTAAAAAAATGTTTTTAAAAAAAAAAGAAAGGTCACAGGGGTCGAACCTGTGACCTCCCATTTCATAGCCAGCATATTTAACACAACCACATACTACCACTCGCCCTTGGGACTTTTTCGTTTATAGGTTGCTTTATTAAATTCTTAAGGTCATTTTACCATTTAACCTTTCAGCTTAATTTGGTTTATAAACAGCTTATTTTAATAGGTTGTTTGTACCATTTTATTTTTCCTAGAATCTAAACTATTCAAAGTACTTTTCATAATTTTTTCAGATTTTTTATAATTAGTTTAGTATTTTTAATATTTAATTTAGATAAAAACTGTTTTTAATTCATAAAAAATTAAATAAAAGTCAAAAAAATATAATTCTTTTTTTTAAATTGTTTATTAATCATTTAGGACTGTTAAAAAATAAATTTGCATTTTTAGAGTTAAATTTTAGAATTTAGGTTTTTAAAGAACGGGTTTAGGATCCCGTTATCGTTTTTCGTGTTTTAGCCTTAATTGCTTTCGTTTTTAGTTTTCCTTTACTTGTTTTTGCATTATATTTGTAGAAATAGAAAACCAAATCAAAAATCTTGAATCTTTCAAATCACGCGATCACGAACTTAACCACGATTCTCAATTCACGCCTCGTCGGAAAATGACCCGGGAAGGTTTTTGGGATTTTACTTTGGGTAAAAGTAATAATCTCTTAAAAGCCTCTTGGAATTCTCACTCTCTTATTAATTGATATTTAGTTATATATATATATATATATATATATATATATATATATATATATATATATATATTATCTAAATATATAAATATATAATATAATATATTACACATATATTATATATATAACTAAAAACTCCGATCACGTGTCATTACAGTTTTTGATGTAAACACCCCCAAAATCGGTAGCAGAGGATTGTAACGGTTTCTCCAACCAAACCTGGACGAATGACAAAGCCATATTCGTCCCCCTGTTTTATTGCTAACTGTTTTATGCAGATTATCTAAAATGGTGGTGGAGGTCCCTGATTCCAGCTGTCTCACAAGATCCATAACCACATGCTCATACCCGACCGACAAACATAAAGTCATCATGAAAGCTCAAGTACATGTTTCAAGACTTCCGCTACTCTGATACCACACATCTTTCTAGAAGTGTCGAAGTGTTAAAGTTAAAGAAATTTCAAGAAAGATGCAACATTAAAGCTTTTCAAGAATGGTATGAGCATGTCGGTCCAGAAGTCACAAGTCCACAAGGTGGCAAAGTTATAAGATGGCGCAGAGATTGTGCTTGGTTGATGATCTCAAGATGCTCAAGATCACAATGTCAAAATACAAGTTCAAGGAACAAGCTCAATCCAAGAAGTCAATGATCACTACAACATATTCACAAGAGAAAGTCAAGAGTACGAGCTAAAGACTGAGGATAAAGCATAGTATGCTAGGTTTAAAGTTTGTAAATTGGAGTGACCTCCCTTAGGGGGAGATTGTTGGAAACACGAAAAGTGTCGGTCACTTCCAAAGTTGTAACAAGTCTTAGCTCATAGTTAGTATAAGGATTAGATTAGTAATCTAGTCCGGCCCAAGGCCCATGGGTGGCCCAACTCCAGCCCATGGCCGGCCAATGTAGTATATATACACCCTCTCCTAGCCTTGGAGAGGGTTGGTTGTTCCATTTGTTTCACACACATTCAATAATACTTCATCCATTTTCCATCATCTTTTTCTCTAACAATCCAACCCACATCTCACTTATTGTTCTTGGTTGATCTTAAGATTACTAGTATTCTTCAAAGGAATCCGAAGGCAACCTAATCTAATATAGGTCGTATAAGTACTAAATACTTTGATTATTTATAGGTCGTATAGCTCATCATACTATGGTTCGGGCTATCATAATTAAGAGGTCATGTAGTGACGTATGAGGAGCTAGGACACTTTGAATCGTAAATCCAACAACTCGTCGATACGCCACCCCGAAGAGGCCTCATTATGAAACTCCCTAGTAATATAGTACTTTGATTAACTAATACCACATATAATTCTATATAGCTACATCACCATCTAATCGTTTTAGTGAAATCGCGTTTATAAAGTGAAAACGTTTATAAATGACTCTTTAGTAAAAATGACGTAACTTTCGCGTTTTAAGCCCGATTTTGACGTTTCTTATGCCCACGCTTTCGTATTAAGACGAGTTATCAAAATTTGACATTTTCAAAATTTGGACCTACTGGTGAACAGTAACTTTTACTGTTCACACCAGTTTATAAATTTATTTTTATAGTTTTTGTTATCGTAAACTCGTAAACGTCGTATTTTATTCGTTATAGCTCCGTTTTTAGCGATTCTTTCGAGCACGTCTTCGTTTTTAAAAGTTCTATCATATTAATGATGTTTTCATAAATAAATGTCCCTGATGAACAGTAACTTTTTATAAAATTTATTTTATAAAACCCGGTATTAACGTAAAACGTATATTTGTCGTATCTTTTTCGTTATAAATCGGTTTTTCGAGTTTCTTACCTTTTTGGAATCGTCATGAGACGCACTATCTTTATAAAACATAATCTAGCTGTTACAAAATACGAACCAAAACAGCCCCTATATATCTTTTGGGGTTTATTTATATAACTTTGTTTTTATATACTTTTTAACTACAAGTTTATACTTGAACTTTTTATACTTAAACCAAGAGTGTACAACACTTATAAATCCATTTTAACATGATATTACCAACATCATAGCATATGTAAAAGTGTACAAAATGATGATCACAAGTAAAAACTCTTTTTACATGTTTAAAAGTATCCTAGTGGTGATTTTACTACATGGAACTCATATATGCATAAAATGATAAATGTAAAGACATAAAGGGTTTTAGATAACCTTAGAGTGATGCAATATGATAACCAACACAATCTAAGCCCTTGTTTAGATTATAAACCCTAGCTTGTAATATCTTGAAACCCTAAACCCTAATCTTCCATTTTTCTTGCTTAACAGTTGTAAATGCTTAACCAAACCTTCAAACCATCTTAGTAGGTGTTAGATATGATGTAGTAATGCTTGTAAATTTGGTAAATAAAATTGTATGGATTGTGTATGGTTGTTGTTTTGAGCCGTGGCTAGGGAGGAGCACAAAGAGAGAATGTGTGAAGTTTTTAGCTAAGGAAATAAGGTGTGTGTTATCTCTTCTAGTATACATGTGTTTATATACCAAATGAGCTAGTCAAAAGCACTATTAGCAAGACCAAGACTAAGCAAAACATGGGGAGGGATTTAAGGAAGAATAGTGGTCAAGTTTACTAGTCATGGCTAAGTATTAATGTTACTAGGTTTGTACAAGAGTACTTGGTAGTTGTTTGTGTGCTATTGGTCCCCTTAGTGGACAATAGCCACGAAATTTTGGGGGAGGGAGGTGCTAGTTGGTGATTTTTGGTCTTATACAAAATATCTAGCATTTACTTGAAGCCTAAAGTTGTAGTTTAAATGTATAAAGGTAATACTAGTAAAGTGTATATTCTAGTTGATTTATTTTATGTACAATATGGCCAACAATGTTAACATAGGTGAAGTTTTATAAAAACTTTGGGTATTGGGTATAATAATGGGTATTTGTTGAAGCGTAGAAAAGTTTTGGTGGTTCCGGGAATACCTAAACGTAATTTATCATGAAACGTAACGTTTTACGTAACTGATAAAAATAAAACATAATAAGTTAATTATTACTTTAGTTATAATAATATAATGATTGTCTTGACGAAAACTTTAATTCGTTTGGTGTCCGTTTACGTTAATTGTTGATTTTTAGTTTACGCGATTTTACTATATAATAAGAATTAAAAGTAAACGCGTACGAAAAAAAAAATAATTAGTAAAATAGATGACGTCGTAAATGACCTGAAAATACGGAATGTTACAGTCTCCTCCGGGTTTTAAAGAGCCTATGTCCCTCAAGCTCCAAGTTGGGCAAGTTGAGGAAAGTACGGGTATCGGAGAAAGATGGCGGATAATTTTCCTCTGGAATTGGTCTTCATGTTCCCATGTATACCTTAGCTCACCATGCCCGAGAAGTTCCACTCAACAAACTTTGACTAAAGAATTCTTCTTTGCTTTAGCTTTTCACATCTCGTTCACGATCTCGAATAAGAATTCTTCAACAAAACATAGATTTTCATCAATCTCGATCTCATCCAAAGGCACCTGAATATCTGGCTCAGCCAAGCATTTCTTGTGGTTCGACACATGAAACGTGTCGTGGACACAGCTCAGTTCTTGGGGTAACTTTTTAGTCCGATAAGCACCAAGGTCCCACAACTGCCTCTACGATTTTCAATTGCCCACATATACGGGTGCCTTACTTGTCCTTTCTACCAAATCGACCTCTTCCCTTTCCATGGAGATACCATAAGTAACACTCGGTCTCCAAACGTGGAAATTCAGAGGTATTACCGCCTCTTATTAGCAATTGCTCTTTCTTGGCGACTCCTAGCCGTCATACAATCTTTCCATTAATTTGAACATCTTTTCTGTCGTTTCTTGCATAATTTTCTGGTCCATATGCCTGACTTTCGTCCACTTTCAGTACAATATCACGGGAGCTACATGTTCCTCCCGTTACCAAGCCTTGAATGGTGCGACACATATGGTTGTGTGGTAACTGTTATTATAGGAACACTCAATCAAGGAAATGTAGTATCCCAACCGCCAACCAAAATCCATAAACAAGCTCGAAGCATATCCCCCAGCGTCTGAATAGTTCCTCACCTCTGACCGTTCCGGTCCTGAGGGTGTGGTAAGCCGTACACAGTCTAGCACACGTACTCCACACTTTCCTGAAGAAGCTTGCATAAGTGTGACGTGAAATCGACCATCCCACGGACTAACATGATTGACACCAGTACACCATGTCTCAGCACATCTCATTGGTAGTATAAATCTTTGTCTAATTTCTCCCGTTTCTCCGGTCTCTTGTAGTCTTCACAAATAGGTAAGAAGTGAGCCGACTTGGTCAATCTATCCACAACGAAGCCCATAATCCGTATCATGCCCACATGCACTTTTAGGCAACTTGTGACAAAATCCATTTGTTTAACCTTTCCTATTATCAACTCAGGAAATTCTGTTGCTGAAGAAACCCTGAGGGTTTCTGCTGTTCGGTCTTTAATCTTCGAAACACGTAAGACATCCTTCTAACGAAACTCAAAATGTCTCTCATCATCACCACAACCGAATACAGTCCTCAATAACAAAAGTACAAGTCTTAACCGCACCCGAAAGTACTGAATATCTAGAAGTATTGAGCTTCATCCATGAATCAATTTCCTTACAGAAACCACCAACTGATGGAATCCAGATACAATCAAAGAAGTAAATTTCACCAACATCTCGTTGCTCAAAGTGTCTTTCTAATCTTCTTAGCCATTCAGTTAGGGCTTTAAGATCCTTGGAAGCTTCGCTCTGCGCTTCCAAAATCTTAGTCTTAAGTCCAGAATGAATAGTAATTGATAAGTGTAGAATACACATATCCTTTTATACTTAAAACGACCCAATTAAACCCAAAACAGACCAAAAATGGCAAAAATATGCTTGTATTTGTGTTTTGTGTGTGCAGGTACGGATATATCAAAAATCACAAGAAAACAGTCAAAAACGAGCAAGCACGGGCACGAGAATTAGAAGAGTACAAAAAGAAGCCAAAGAATCAAAGCCGAAGCCAGAAAAGTCAAGCCTCAGTCAAATCCAGTCAAAGAAAAGTCAACTCATGGTCTACAAGACAAAACCTCACAATAATCCAATTCCAGTCCCTCAAGTTTTATAAATGTCCAAAAATGACCCTTCACCTCTTATTTGGCCCTAAAAAGCTTAATGGGCCTTCTAAACCCTAAATGGGCCTTACCCGAATTCTTAAGCCCAAATCCCTAGCCCACTTCCCTTTTTCATAAACCACAAGGGCTGGTTTTGCAATTTCCAAAAGTGAGTTTATAACTAGAAAAAGAAGGATCCAAACACAAGGACTCAAATTGCCAACTTCCCAAACTTTAAACCGATTTACCCTTTTTAGTTAGAAAAAGGGCGGGTAAAATCGTGTTACTATTAATCGTCTCTCCCACCATTCACCTTAGTCAAAACAAGGGGCAATTAAGAATTAAAGGGCCCATTAGTCAATTCATGAGCTCCCTAATACAAATGAACGGTCAAATCAGTGAAATCAAGGGGGTTACTTATCCTCACTCAAGCTCACCTCACACGTCAGCAATGGTGAAGTAGCACAAATTATAGTGGGTATTTGGTAGCCATTCCTCTCACCAAAGAAGCACAATGTCATCCAAAAGGGAATGACACGCGGGCGATCTTCAAGTGTCCACACAATGATCCAACGGCTTACAATAGCCCTCAAATGATTGAAGAAATGATTGGCTAAGATTGAAAGATTGGAGAGCAAGGAAAAAGGGTCTGGAAGCTTCAGCTTGGCACTATAAATAGGCCTCACTTCTCACACACACTATCTAGGTTTTTAGTAATTTTTATTCTAGCTAAAATTTCGTATTTTTCTTAAATGTAATTTTCCTTAAAATATTTTGTAATCTCCTCTTCAAGTAATGTAATCAGTAATTTCATTAATGAAATTTAGTTTAAGTCATTTACAAGCTCTCTTTTCTTTTTATTCAAAAGCTCTCTTAATAAGCCAAATTGTCTCAATAAGCTAATAAACTCATTTTAAGCTCTTTCAGTCTATAAGCTAAAATAGAGCTTATTTTAATTCAGTATTAATCTTACCTAAACCTTAAATCAGTTTAACTTACATTTATAATGAACCTTATTAGATATGAGCTTTTTGGAAGGGGATCTTAACTTGGAAGAGATCCCATGGACTTACACCCTAGCTTATTAATAAGCTAGGGAGCTTGTAGCTGCCATTATTGGTCCCTCTTGTTTAGCTAGAGGTGCATTGTAAGTTTTCCTTTAATTTCTTGCTTTTAATATTAGTTTTATAGCTTTCTAAACTTAGATCTAGCTTATTTGCTTATTGAATTTCATATTAGTCTTATTTGTGTGTTTATTTAGTTTCATAATACATAGTGGATTTATCCTGTTTTTTTAACTTTCTTAGTTTGAATCATAGTTTTTCATTAAATTGTCTTAAATTCCTTAAAAAAAACCAAAAAAAATTAGGTACATTAGCTTACCAAGGCTTATTTGTGGGGAGGATAAGCCGAAGCTACATACCTGAACCAACCGGTTAGCAAACCGCTAGACATAATCTGGACTTCCCATCACATTAAAAATATCCAAAGCACTTTATATACGCTTTCACTCCAACCACTCCAACCTGAAACAGTGGGTGTTATGACTAAAGCCAATTTATACCTCTAAGTCCAAAGTTTTTGTGCACTCCCTTTTATAAAATGCTTAGCCTTTTAGATCACACGCCACAAGGCCAAGAGAACAATACGTCAGATTCCTAATTTTCAAAAGTAAATGGCTTCATTTTTTCCTCATCATCCAACAACATGGTGACCTTTTATTGCCTTGTCTTTTATGCAATGTGAAATTTAATTGCAATCCATGAAATTTTAATCCAAAGCCCTTAAGGCTTGGATTTTGCTTGCATTGTGTTTATACACACAATTTGAGTGTGTTTAAGGTAGTGGTAGTCACTAGGTTAGCCTGCATATTGGTCTTTGTGTTTTGCAAACTGCATCAGCAGTACTAAGTTAGTTAGTACTGCTGAACTTTAGGCTTATAATTGGTTTAGCTATTATAGGATTTAGGATTTAATTTTCTAGTAGCTAGTAGTTTAGGTGTAGCTTAATCTAAATTAGAATCTAGTTTTCAATTTGTAGCTTATTTCATAGCTTAATTCTTGGTTTGCACTTGTGAATGGTGCACCAGTACTAACAAGAAGTTAGTACTGTCACCTTTAGCTTAGTTCTTAGTTAAGTAAAAGTGGGATTTAGGCTCTTAAATTCAAGTAGGAGTTAGATTAGCTATAGTTTATTATAGATTAAGTCTTAAGTTGCATTTTCTAGCTTATTTACTTAGCTTAATTTAGCTGTCAAAGTCATAAAAATTCCAAAAAAGCCAAAAACAGTAGTAATAGAAGTTAGCCTTTAAGTTTTAAATTTTAAGTTGTAGTAATTGTTTTTATGATTTGGATTCATAGTCTAGAGGTAGGTTATTAAGTTTTTAAAAGCTCAGCTTCTATTTTGGTATTTTAAGCATTTTAGCTCATTTGGTTTTTGAGGTTTTAAGTGCTTTTCCTGAGTTTGCCTACTTGATCCCCAAATTTAGTTAGCTTCTAGTGTTTCCTGTTTAGTTAGCTTATCATTTCTAGTTCATACACATTATAAGCTATCTAGAATAGCTTTTGGTTTTCAATTTGAGCTTATATCAAGCCTTGTGCAAGCATTTAAGTTAAAATGAGCTCAAATGCCTCCTTACTGAGGTCAGCTTATTGAGAAGCTCTTTTAGAGCTTATCTTTGAGTTTCAGCCCATAGTGCTTTTGTTAAAGTTGATCTCCCCAGCTTATTCTACAACTTTGGTCTTTTGAGTTTTGAATTTTAAGCTGTTTTTAACTTCACCTTATTTTTGGGCTTATTAGGACTAGGGGTGAAAAACGGGGTGGTCCTCAGGGACCATTCTTGTAATTTTTCTGTTTAAATTGTTTCTTAGTTAATCCTTGCTTGTTAAATGCTTTAGCCCCGTTAGCCCTTAAGTCTTTTACACAGTTAGTCCCTAAGTTAGTTATTAATTAGTTTTATTTAGTTTTAATTAATAATTAGGGTTAGGTTTTAATTAGTTTAATTAAACTTTTATAAAAAGATAAAAATTAGGGCTTTTATTTTTATAAAATTTCTGCACTTTTTCTTTATTTAGTAGAAATAAATCACACCCTTGTGATTTAAACCCTTGGCTTGAAATATGAGATGAAAACCCTAACTTTCTTAAGAACTTATATCTTGAACTTTCTTGTCTTAATTCTTGTAAAGCTTAAACCAACCTAAACACCTAAGAACATCTTAGATATATAGTAGGAATGTGTGTAAATGTGATAAGTAAAATTTGGTATGGATTTGGTGTTGGTGTTGTGGTTGCCGTAAGCTAGAGAGGAGGAGGGAGGAGAGTTTTTGTTTGATTTTCACCAAGTAATATGTTATCTATGTGTTTTACACTTAGTGAAGTCCTTTATATATTATATTACTATTCAAAGAGCTATGAAATGGTCTAACAACAGTTTGAGGTCTTAAGAAAAAGGTGTCATGTCTAAACTATGTCTTCACTAACTAAAGATGTACATTGCAGTTATTAATACTTGTGTTTCTTGTTACTTAAATTGCATATCAACCATAAATTTATGGAATCAAAGTGGCTAAGCTAAAATATCTTGTTATAAGTGTAAGTATACTTGCATTTTGTATAAAATGTTAGCAATGTGTAAAGTGTAATATTAATTTAAAGTGTATACTTTCAAATTTAAATGTCTTGTTGGTTTTCTTTTAAGGTGGACTACACAAATAAAACCATGGGTTAAGTTGTATAAATCCTTGAGACACCTTGAAAATAAAAATGATTATTTGTTGTAAGCGTAGATAAAATTTGGGTGTTTTCGGGTATAACCTAAATGTATTTAATTGCGAAACGTAAACGTTTTACGTAACCAATAAAAATAAAATATAAAAAAGTTGATTATTACTTTCAAAAAAAATAAAATAATGTTTCTATCGTTGGTAAAATGTTATCGTTTAAGTAGGGTCAATCGTCTCGTAAAATAATATTTATAAATTTAAAACTCATATAAATATTATATAAATGATTCTAAAAATGTTTCGCCAAAAGTTTTATTAAAAACGAACCAACACTATTCATGTCAGGAAATAGTGTATAAAAATCATATTTCTCTTGTTTTATTCGTTAAGTGAAAAATTTTAGCTTACGCGATTTAATTATGTGATGAGAATTAAAGTAAACGCGCATGAGAGAAGAAAAAAAAATAGTGAATTTAATGACGTCGTTCATTGATTAAAAATACGGATTGTTACACTGCAGGACAGTGCTTTGACCTGGTGGAACTCTCATAAGAGAACCATTGGTGTTGAGGTTGCATATGCCATGAAATGGGTTGAACTGATGAAGTTGATGATAGAAGTGTACTGTCCATGGAATGAAATCTAGAAGATGGAGACTGAATTGTGGAATCTGATCGTGAAAGGAAACGACTTGACTGCTTACACTCAAAGGTTTCAGGAGTTGATTTTGTTGTGTACTAGAATGGTCCCTGACGAAGAAGACAGAGTGGAAAGGTTTATTGAAGGTTTACCAGACAACATTCAAGGGAATGTGATTACTGCGAATCCAGCCAGACTCCAAGATGCTATCCGCATTGCTAACCAATTAATGGATAAGAAGCTCCAAGGTTATGTTGCAAGGAGTGCTGAGAATAAGAGGAGGATGGAAAGTAACCTAAGGGATAACCGTGGACAGCAACCGCCGTTCAAGAGGCAAAATACTAGTGGGCAGAATATGGCCAGAGCTTATTCGACTGGGAACAATGAAAGAAAGGGGTATGCTGGGCCACTAACCTACTGCAATAAGTGCAGGTTGCCCCATGAAGGGTTGTGTACTATGAGATGTGGAAACTGTAAGAAGGTTGGACATCAGACTATGGATTGTAGGGCTGCTATTGCTCCAAATACTCAGAGGGCTCCAGTTGGAAATCAGTAGGGTAGTATTGGTAATGAAAGTGGAAAACCGATACATTTCAGGAGGATATGTCCTAATTGAGGAATCAGAACCGTGAAACCAGGATAAGAAACAAGAAATGGAAACAGACTGAAACCAACTTGGGGAAATTTTTTTTTTAACAAGACTACGACGACAGCTTACGCCGATTGGTGGGAGGAGTGAACAAACTGATTCAACGTGTCACGGTACGTTTCTCTCATAACTGATATTGCTTTCTATGTATTCGATTCTGGGTGCCGATAGCAGTTTTGTGTCAGACTACCTTTAGTGCTTCGCTTGATGTTGCACCAACCACTTTAGACACTAGTTATCCCATAAAAACTTGCCGATGGAAGAATTTCAAAACGAATAATGTTCTTAGAGGTTGCACGTTTAGATTATTAGGTCATCCGTTCGACATAGATCTAATGCCCGTAGAACTTGGTAGTTTTAAGCGTCATCATCTTATTGATGGTTGGCGAAGTTCCACGCGTTGATCGTATGTGACGAGAAGGTTGTTCTTATTCTTATGGAAATGAGGTGTTGATAATCCTAGTGATAATTTGCACAGGCAGGGAAAAAGTAGTTAATATCATATCCGTGCGCGAAGACCAAAAGTACAATGGAAAGGATGACAGAAATATCTGGCATAAGTTACGTCCAAGAAAGCTGAGGATAAGTCAGAGGAGAGGCGACTTGAGGACGTACCGATCGTACGGGAATTCCTGGAAGTCTTTCCAGAAGATCTGCCTGGATTACCGCCTGCTCGACAAGTTGAATTTCAAATCGACTTAGTCCCTGGTGCTGCACCTATAGCACGAGCACCGTATCGATTAGCACCAGCCCGAAATGCAAGAGTTATCCACCCAGTTGCAAGAACTTTCTGATAAAGGATTTATAAGACCCAGTTCCTCACCCTGGGGAGCACCAGTTTTGTTTGTCAAGAAGAAAGATGGTTCTTTTCGGATGTGTATCGACTATCGTGAACTGAACAAGCTTACAGTAAAGAACCGATACCCACTTCTGAGGATCGACGATTTGTTTGATCAATTGCAAGGGTCAAGAGTCTACTCTAAGATCGACCTAAGATCAGGTTATCATCAACTCAGAGTTCGTGAGGAAGACGTTTCAAAGAAGCATTTTGACCCGCTATGGTCACTACGATTCCAAGTAATGCAGTTGTTTGTACTAACGCACCGACAGATTTCATAGACCTTGATGAATCGGGTGTGCAAACCATATCTGGATAGATCGAAATTTGTATTCAACGATTAAATTTTTATCTACTCCAAAAGCAAGAAAGGAGCATAAAGGGACATCCTTAAGTGATCTTGAATTTATTGAAGAAGGAAGAATTGTACCCAAGTCTCAAAGAGTGAGTTTTGGCGACGAAGGTAAAATTCGTTGTCACAGTGATTGATAGAGAAGGCAATTCACGTTGATTCACAAAGATTGAGCAATAGGATTGGGTGCCGTCGCCCAAAGACACCCACTGAGATCGGCAATTTCTAGGTTGGCCGGTCACTACCGACGATTTATTGAGTGTTTTCAAAATCGCTAGACCTATGACAAAACTACTCAGAAGGCGTGAAGTTTGAAAAGGAAAAAGTAGAAGCTGCATTCCATTGTAGAAGCAAAAGTGTGTGTAGTGCGCCTATTTTGGCTTTTTACCAGAGTGAAGTGAGAACTTCGTGGTAAATATTGCGATGCTTCGAAAAGGTTGGGGCGCTGTTTTGATGCAGAGAGAGAAGGTCATAGCTTACGCATCCCGCCAACTCAAGGTTCACGAGAAGAACTATACCACACACGACCCCCCTGAAAATGTAGAGACATTATCTGTACGGTACCAAGTGCGTTGTGTTCACTGATCATAAGAGTTTGCAACACATTTTCTCGACCCAGAAGGAAGCTAAATATGAGGCAAAGAACGTGATTAGAAGTTGTTGAGCGACTACGACTGTGAGATCCGATATCATCCAGGAAGGCGAACGTGGTGGCTGATGCCCTGAGTCGAAAGGATGAGTGGAATTGTCCAAGGGTTACTTGGGGATTTCCTTAATTTCTCTATAAGTATATTATTTTATATGTATGTAAAACTCTGCTATCATTAAACCTTCTTAAACAGATTTTGAGTGCTCAATCGGAAGCCAGAAAGGAAGAGAGCTTCATTAATGAAGATTTGCGTGGCATGATTAATAAGTTAGAACCTCGCGTTGACGGAACGTTATGGTTAAACAACCGAAGTTGGATTCCATGTCTTGGTGATTAAGTCAAAGTATTCCATCCACCCTGGATCGGATAAGATGTATCAGGACTTGAAGAAGTTATATTGGTGGCCCAACATGAAAGCAAAAATTGCCACTTATGTCAGCAAGTGTTTAACATGTGCAAAGGTTAAGATAGAATATCAGAAACCATCTGGTTTGTTGGTTCAACCAGAGATCCCACAATGGAAATAGGAGAACATAACAATGGACTTTGTGACTAAACTGCCGAGGACAACGGCTGGGCAAGACACGATTTGGGTAATCGTTGATCGTCTTACTAAATCTGCTCATTTCTTGCCTATGAGAGAAGATGACACGTTGGAAAAATTGACAAGACAATACTTGAAGGAAGTAGTCTCAAAGCATGGAGTACCGGTTTCGATCATCTCTGATCGCGATGGAAAATTTACTTCACATTTTTGGAAGTCTCTACATAAAGCATTAGGTACTCGATTGGATATGAGTACAGCCTACCATCCAGAGACCGATGGTCAGAGTGAGAGAATGATCCGCTCCGACTACACCTTAAAATATATATATAATATAATAAAATATCAAATATATAGTAAGAATAGTCAAAAAGCAAATTTTCATAAAACAACAGTGTACCATACCCATCATTAAGCTCTCCGTTGAAGGCTTGTATGGGCGCAAGTGTCGATCACCCATCTGCTGGGCTGAAGTTGGGGACAGTCAGCTCACTGGCCCAGAGATCATCCACGAGACAACCGAGAGAATAGTTCAAATCAAGAGCCATATCCAAGCCGCCCGTGATCGTCAAAAGAGCTATGCCGATGTCAGAAGAAAACCTCTTGAGTTTCAAGTAGGGGATAAGGTCATGTTGAAAGTGTCTCCTTGGAAAGATGATACGTTTTTGGCAAACGGGAAAGCTGACCCTCGTTTATTGGACCTTTTAAGGTCATTTGCCAGAGTAGGGAACAGTTGCTTATCGTCTAGAACTTCCAGAGAGGTTGAATAGAGTATCATAGTAACTTTCACGTTTCGAAATTGAAGAATCATCTGATGACCGCATGCTATACCATTGGATCAGAAAAAAAATCCAATTTGACGACAAATTTAATTTCATCAAAGATCCTGACCGAGATTATGACCGTGAGGTCAAGCGTTTGAAGCAGAGTCTTATTCGATTGTCTAAGTGCGGTGACCTCCAGGAAGAGTCCTGAGTTCACCTGGGAGCGTGAAGACCAAATGCAAAAGAAATACCCGCACCTATTCACCAACTCTGCACCCGCTGCAGAGGTTGCGTCCTAAGCTTTGAGGACAAAGCTTCTTTAACGGGGAAAGAATGTGACAACCCGAGATTTTCCGTTCAACAAGTTAGCCGTTTCCGTGTAGTAATTTGAATTTTTAAATGTTTCGTTTAGCTTTACCGTTTAACCGGGAAGTTGTTTCGTTGTTATCTGAGAATAGTCTCCGGGAGCGAACCGGGACACCAAACGTTGTAGTATTTTGGCAATATCCGCGTTTTTATGTTTTTAAGCAATGTTTAAAATTTCATAATTTTTGGTGATACCGTTACTCGTTTCGTTACTTGCGTTATCCGTGTTTTACCTAAACTATAAGCTTAAGCATGCAAGACATGGAAATTAAATCATTTTGAGAGCACTAGCAACAAGTATTATAAAAATGAAATGGTCCCCCCCTTCTCTTGTCAATTTTCGGTGCAACCAACAACAATAAGCTTGGTGGACAAGTTTTGAAATTCAAATGGCATAAGACAAACACAAATCACATGATAAGTTCTAGCTAGAACCTCATTGGAGGATCATTTTGGTCCCCCGCGAACCCACTCCTGTCTATTTTCTTACAACGCACACACTCACCATGAGTGTGTGAAGTAAACTTTGATTTATATAACTTGGTTACTTTCATTTGTTCATTCTATTCTCACACACATAAAACTTTTCCATCTTTTCTTTCTTTCTTTCACTATTGCCGAACCAAAAACACCAACCAAACACATTCATTTTTCATCTTTGATCAAAAACACTTGAAGATTTATTGAAGGTTTGATCATTTGTACATCCGTATTGTGAAACACATTTGGGTTGTTATAAATCTTTGTTCATCACCTAAATCTTCTAATTTTTGTAAGTCTTCAAATTCTTAAACAACTTGTACTTTTATACTTCTCATGATGCATACATACTAGTTGTACAATTTATTTTGTAAAAACAAAGGTTTAAAAACTACATAAACCCTAAAAGGGTAGTCATATATTTCGGCATACATAAGAATAAATATAAGGAAATGTTAGTTTTGTGATCGTGGTTATTTTTGTGTAATAAAAATGATATGCTATAGTTCATATTTGTTCGGCTTATGTTTAAAAAGTTTGTGGAAAGCTTATTTATTTATTGTGAGCTTATTAGGGCTTATGTATATATTTCGGCCCAAATGAAAAGCCAAGAAGGAATTATTGTTTAGCTTATTTTGTTTTGACATATATTTTGTTAGCTTATTTTCTAGCTTTTTGTAAAAGGACAAATGATAAACTTATTCGGCTCAATAAATAAGCTCAATAAAATTTATTGGCCTTAAGCCACGGCTCACATACAAGGACCCAACAAATGAATCCATTCTAGTCTCATATGTTTGCGTTAATATACTTGACTTAATGTGAGCTTATTGATAGCTTATCTGAGGTCACGTATTCTAACTTATATATTTTGCTTAATCGATTTAATGGATAAGTAAAACAAACATTTTCGACATAACGGGCCACAGCCCAAACATATATGCAGAAACAAAAAACACCAAAGTATAAAAGTTACGGTGTAGTTTATGGATAAGTTCGTGAGTGACTTATTTAATAGTGTACGATTTAGATGTTTTACGTTTAATTATTTTAGACGTCGAACGTTACGATTAATAATGGATTTGATGACAATAAATTGTAAATATGGAAAGTGTTTGAAAGAGTTTTTATCAAATAGTCTACGACTTTGGAAAACGTGTAAACACGAACGGGTCATGCCGAAATTTAAAATCTCTAGAACTTAAGAAACTATTTGGGAAAAAACATAAACGATAAAATACTTTGATAAATTACCTAACTAATTGGAAATATTAAATGAAAAATGACAATTTATTTAGTGTAATTAACAATAACAAATAATATATCTATATAAAGTAATATAATATAATATATGTACGTTTCGTAAAACCTTGATCACTAACTTTTTTAAATATATAACAAACTTGCTAAAAATGACAAAGAACGTGCATGCATCAATATAGTAAAAAAACGCATAACCTTCCCGATCTTAACAAAACCATATTACTTTTAGGCAATAACCCGTGTAACCGCCGTGTCCATTCCAAGTGACCATACTTTTGACGTATACTCTTTACCTTATCATCAAGGTGAGTCATAGCCCCACTCTTTTAACTCGTTTAAATAAATGTTTTATAACTTGGGTGAGAAACATTGCCTGCTTTAAATTGGACACAAGTACTTTATGAGAATTCCTGATTACGTGTTGCCTAAGTAGCTGTTAGACCTACTGGCTCCGATACCTAATCATGAACTGTCAATCTCTGACTGGCAGGACCGATCGAGTAGCGCGAATGAGTAAATAGATCTATTGGGACAAATTATCCCTATCTGGGTGAGTAGCACTCACTACCCACGGGCGCCCGATACACGGAATATAATCAATGTCGTACTGGTTTAGGTTTCTTGTCGGACACCTGGAAGGGCACAATTACTTATAGCAATGTACAAATGCTACAACACAATTAGCTTCAGTGTCAATAGCTAAGCGCCACGTAAATACTTTTTTATGTGAATTGTATTTGTTAATAACTGTCGCATAACGTGTTGATAACTTGTGTCCACTATAATAACGTTTGAACTAAACCTATCATTCATCTCAACTTTATGTTGACCGATTTAAGAATGTTTTTCTCAGGTTGCTAGCAAGGTTTGCTGTTATTGACATAGAGGGATCTATATGCTACACCATTTTACAAAAGAGATTTATTCTATGTTTTTTAATACCGTTGTTGAACTATTTAAAGCTCCGCATTTTAAACTTGAACCTTTTGAATTTAATTGATGTAAAATTATATTAATATGTTTTTAATCTATGCACGGTGTTATATTTTCAAAACGTACCCTTAGAAGGTCGTTCTTATAATGCTTTGTACTTTGAGATGAATCAATCAGTCACCCTCCGACACGTGTTCCGTCTAGGCCCCGACTGGGGTGTGACATTTTGGTATCAAGAGCCAAGGTTATAGAGAACCAGGTAGTATAAACTAGGTTTGGACTATAACCAGTAAGGTGAGCCTACGTGATTATTGTGCCTTACGTGATCTTACATAGTACGTATACATAGCTAAGTGCTACGTAAATAATATATACGTATTAAATACTAAGTATATTTAATATTTCTAAGTGTTTCTTATTTCATCCCATCATGACGTACTCGATGACTCATTCATCCATTCATTCATTCATTCATTCATTCACTTTGCATTCATTCAGTTACCCATTCACCCATTCATATTGTTGCATCATGCATGGTTGATATAAAGATGATTTATATGAACTTTGCTTGTGCAGGTTATGGCTATTTCAGTTATCTCGATTTCTTCGGATTCATCTGAGGATAGCGTGGGGACACCCGCTGGACGAGTGATATTGTTTGGTACTATCCCTACTACTATTCCTGACACCACACCAGTTGTTACTCCACTTACCACTCAGACTGACACACCAGTGATACCCACAGAGACACCTATCATAGCACCTACTATACCACCATCTCCAAACTATACACCAGCTTCACCTGATTACTCACCTGCATCTGATTCAGAGTCTGATCCATAGGATCCATCATCAGACCACATACCACCATTACCAGCTACCTCACCATTTCTTATTCATCGGATGATGACCCCACCGACAGTGATACACCAGATACACCATCATCACCTACCCATGATACACCTTTCACTGAGATTACCGCTTCAACCAGAATCACCTACCAAAACCTCGTCGTCGAGTATGCTTCCTAGATCTGGACAGCCTATTTTTCCTTATGGTCGAAGGACCCGTACCGCTACCCATCTAAATGGCCGGTACACATGATGGACCGCGAGGAAGAGGAGTTAGACCGTTACCTACTCCATCGGCCTTGCTTTGAGAGACACCTACTGAGTCAATCTTCTTCCGATTCATCATCAGAGGCAACATCAGATTTTCATCGGAGCTCAGCTGAATCATTCTTCGAGACATTCATTGCCAGATCATTCTTCACCAGATTTACCGGGTACTTCTGCGGGGCTATCTCGCAAGAGACGTAGGTCCCCCATGACATCTGTACCTGCATTATCACCTGTATCCGGAGCTTTATCTCCTGTCCGTGCTGATTTGATACCATCGCCTAAGAGAGTTAGGGATTCTGGTTATTTGACAGATGTAGAGGTTGATCATAGAGAGACTAGCTTGAGGGATGATGCTATTGTCAGGGTTTTAGTGATGAGCTCCAATTTAGACAGATAGTGATTCCCAGAGTTCAGGCAGAGATTTACGAGTGTTTTTGCATACCTGATGCTCTTAGGGAAAGAGGGATAAGGATGCGAGCGTAGTAGTTGAACTATTGATCGAGGATGGAAAGACATAGATGGTTTGAGAGGCCGTTGAGGATCAGAGAATGAGAGGGTGTACGCATCTTGTGATGCCAGAGATATTCCCTGAGCTGCTCAGGAGGGCTCAGTAGAGGTTACATAGAGACAATGAAGATTGGTTCAGAGGTTCCATGATCACACACAGGCTATCCCAGTCCATCGCATACAGACTATTGAGGGAGTTCAGAGAGAGCAGGGACACAGGATTGTTGGGGTTGAGTCAGCAGTTATTGCTTTGACAGAGAGGCTTGCTGAGTTGGAGAGGGATAACAGGAGGCTTAGAGGCACCATGAGTGTTGAGAGTCAGAGAGTTGACCGACTCCAGCGCGGCATGTCACGTATGCAGAGAGAGTTGAGGCAGATGCGACGACTTCGATTTTTATGAATCGATTGAGAGTTGGCAGACAAGAGGCATGCGGCAAGTAAGCACAAGGGCAACCGTTCTGAGGATGTCGTTAGTAGTGGCAGCAGTAGAGCGTTAAGTTGGATACCCGTAAGTGTTAGAACTCGTATTTTCTGTATTTTGAAACGCTGTGATGTAATCACTTATGTTCGATGATATGAAACTAATGTTTATCTATGATATGATGTCATGATTTGATTTACTTATGCTATTGTGTCATGCATTATGGGATTTCCGTGAATATATATATATTTTGGTCGTGTATTTTCTATGTGATTAACCGTAAATTTTATTTAATACCGTTAGTAATCTCGCACTACCTAGAAATCTTACCAAGCGTTATGTTGTTGTGTTGTAGGAAGATGCCTAACACACGATCTGGAGCGTCCATGACTCGCGAGGAGTTTGAAGAATTGGTTGCTCGCCGAGTAGCTGAAGAGTTGGAGGCTCGTGAAGCCGCCAGGACCCTTGAACCCTGAATGAGAATGGGAAGAACTAGAAGCGAGAATGGAGGAAATGGAAATGAAACGAGGAATGGAAATGGACATGGAGGAAATGGAAATGGAGGAAATGGAAATGGAAATGGAAACAGAAATGGAAATCATGGTATGAACTTTGGAGGTTTCATGCCAGTGGCTCGAGAGTGCACTTTCCAAGACTTCTTGAAGTGCAAGCCACATAATTTCTCAGGAACTGAAGGCGTTATCGGATTGACCCGCTGGTTTAAGAAGATGGAGACTATGTTTAATATCAGTAATTGTCCACTGAAGTACCAAGTGAAGTATGCTACATGCACACTGCAGGACAGTGCTTTGACCTGGTGGAACTCTCATAAGGAGAAACCATTGGGTTAAGCTAGCATAAATGCCATGAATTGGGTTGAACTAATGAAGTTGATGACAGAAGTGTATTGTCCAAGGAATGAAATCCAGAAGATGGAGACTGAATTGTGGACATCTGACCGTGAAGGGAAACGACTTGACTGCTTACACTCAAAGGTTTCAGGAGTTTTGATTTTGTGTGTAACTAGAATGGTCCTTGTTGACGAAGAAGACAGACATGGAAAGAGTTAATTGGAGTTTACCGACAACATTCAAGTAATGTGATTGCTGCGAATCAACAGACTCCAGGATGCTATACGCATTGCTAACCAATTGATGGACAAGAAAGTCCAGGGTTATGCTGCAAGGAGTGCTGAGAATAAGAGAAGGATGGAGAGTAATCTAAGGGATAACCGTGGACAGCAACCGCCATTCAAGAGGCAAAATACTAGTGGGCAGAATGTGGCCAGAGCTTATACGGCTGGGAACAATGAAAGAAAGGGATATGCTGGGCCACTACCCTACTGCAACAAGTGTAGGTTGCATCATGAAGGGTTGTGTACTTTGAGGTGTGAAACCTGTTAAGAAAAGGCTTGGAACATCAGACTAGGGATTGTAGGGCTGTTATTGCTCCAAACACTCAGAGGGCTCCAGTTGGAAATCAGCAGGGTATTATTTGTTATGAGTGTGGAAGACCAGGACATTTTAAGAAGGATTGTCCTAAGTTGAGAAATCAGAACCGTGGAAACCAGACCAGAAACAAGAATGGAAACAAGACTGGAAACCAGACTGGAGGTAACGAAACTACGGCGAGAGCTTACGCCATTGGTGGAGGAGGAACAAACCCTGATTCCAACGTTGTCACGGGTACGTTTCTTCTCAATAACTGTTATGCTTCTATGTTATTTGATTCGGGCGCCGATAGAAGTTTTGTGTCAACTACCTTTAGTGCTTTGCTTGATGTTACACCAACCACTTTAGAAACTAGTTATGCTGTAGAACTTGCCGATGGAAGAATTTCAGTAAAATCAAAAAAATAAGCAATCCTACAGCCTAGGGGATTCAAAAACAGCCAAGAGGCATGTTTGGGCTTAGAAATAAGCACACAAATAAGCTTATCAAGGGCTGAGACTTTGAGGGCTTATTTGAGAGCTTGTGAACTCTCAAAATAAGCCAAAGACTTGGGTTTTAGAACTCAACAAGACAGAGAACAAAGGGCTTAAATTCCCCCCTTTGCACCAGGAGAGGTTTAAGCTTAGCTTTAGTAGCTTCAAATAAGCTCTAAACAATAAAATAAGCTCAAACAGATGGAGTATGATAGCAAAGGGACTTGTGCACCACTTTTTAGCTTTGGAAAAGCATTTTTACTTGCTTATTTTTGGCTGTGAAAAAGGTCTCTTGGCTTTTTACAAACTGTGACAATGGACACTTGGTGAGTTTTGACTTATAAAGTCAAGGGACCAAAGGCTTTTTAACAGCCTTGTTTAGACACACTAAACACACACTTTTTGATGCTTAAACTCAAACCACAAGTGCTTAATCAAATAAGCACTTGTGGGTTACTCAAAAATCTCACAGTTATAAAAATGGATTTAAAAACTTTGGAGAGCAATTTAAAAACTGAAAAGCTTTTAAAAACAGCTTATGTGAGCTTAAAAACTTAAGCTAAAACCAACCTCATGGTCATAACCCATGCCAAAACCTGTTTTGACCCACTTTAAGGCTTATGCCAAACACCCCTTTAAAGACTGATTTTGGACTTAAAAGCTTAATAAAAATGAAATAAACTATGAGACTTGAGCACAGTAAACTAAATAAGCATAAAATACATGAATAAGCAAAATGCAACAAGAAATAAGCACTGGAATAAGCTAAAAAGTGAAATGACAAATAATAGCTAAATTACACTAGAAATTTGAAAAACTTGCACAATGGAAATTTAAACTACAACACCCATTTTTTCTTGACTAATAAGCTATAATAAGCATAAATAAGCATATCTAAAAGAAAAATAAGCAAAGATAAGCTAAAAATAAGCTAATGTTAAAAATGACTTAAAATTGGAAAATGAGAACTTACAAGGCCCTTTGCTCTAAACAAGGGTAATTAAGCTGTCAAAAGCTTATTCTACAAGCTCCAGCTTATTGAAAATAAGCTGGTATTGTCCATAAGCCCATCCAAATTTGGCTTATCATCCAATTACACAAGCTTTGGTGTTTTTGAGTGAATTTGTGAAGTAAAGTCCAAATTTTCTTAGCTTATTGATTTGTTAAGTTAACCTAGCTTATTATTAAGCTGTTTGGAGAGCTTTTTAACATTTGAAATAAAAATAAGCACTTGAACAGTGAAAACATAAACTGATATAAAATTCCAAAAACTTCAACTTTTCATTAAATGATAAAAAGGGTACATGGAAAAGTAAATAAGCTATAATTAACTTGAAATAAGCATAAATTAAGCTGAATTAAAAATTGATTAACTAAAAAAAACATAAGATAATTTCGGCTAACACTATTGCTCTATTTATACTACAACTAAGTCTTCAGCTCTTCTCCTTTGTGCTTTTTCTGTGAGAGGACTCAATAAGCCAATCCCAGCCCTTAATAACCCTTGTGTTACTTCAAATTAATCTAAGCCATTGATTCGGCCAATCTTTATGGAAAAATGGGGGATTGCCAGCTTGGAAAGGGGTGGTTTTTGGTGGGAAAGTTAGTGGAGGAGGGGGAAGTTGATTATCCATGGAGGGGATGAAGGTCTTTGGGGTAAAAACGGGTTTAACAACCCGTGAGTTGTGTTTTGGGGGGAAAAAAGAGCGGGAAAGACTGTTATGTGTATAACAGAGTATGGTTTTGTGGTTTTGGCAAAAGTGGCCCTCCATGGTGTTAGAGTGTATTGCACCCACGGTCCTTGTGGTTAAACAACTTTTGGGGACTTGGCAAAACAAGTCCCCAAGAGTTATGTAACTCTTTTCAAATTCCGTCCTTGGTGTATACAAGTTTGGGGTGTTGGCAGAACTGCCCCCCCACTTGTTACTTTGGGCAAATTGCAAAATAAGCCCTTCTCTTTTCTTTTCCTCTTTTCTTCTTTTTATATTTATGAGTTTAGTTTTGGGGGCAATTCATCCCCTAAACTTTTATTTCTTGAAACTTTTTGCCCCAGGGGTTGACTTGGGTTGACTTTGTCTTTACCGTTGATTGACTTTTCTGGTGACTTTTTGACTGGATGACTTTCAGGCTTTGTTTTTGGCTTTGTCTTTCCCTGTATTTTCACATTCCGAGTCCATTTAGTCCGTTTTAGCTTTTGTTTTCGTCCTTTTCCCTTGGTTATCCGTCCTGGGGCTCAATACAATTAGCAAAAACAACGATCTTGGCATTTTAAAAGTCCGTTTTTTGGTTATTTAGCTTGTTTGTAAAGGTAAAAGTCATGTGTATTTAAGCACATACCAGAAACCATTCAAAAAGTTAAGGATGATGTTACTGCCTTGTACTAGACTATGATAAGGTTTGGGATAAACCACTTACCGTTGTAGAAATTTCGTAAACAACAGTTACCATACGCAGCATAAGGCTGCTCCCGTTTGAGGCGTTGTATGGGCCAAGGTCGATCGACCCACCCTGCTGGAGCCTGAAGTGGACGACAGTCAGCTCACTGGCCCAGAGATCATCCACGAGACAACCGAGAGAATAGTTCAAATCAAGAGCCATATCCAAGCCGCCCGTGATCGTCAAAAGAGCTATGCCGATGTAAGACGAAAACCTCTTGAGTTTCAAGTAGGAGATAAGGTCATGTTGAAAGTGTCTCCTTGGAAAGGAGTGATACGTTTTGGCAAACGGGGAAAGCTGAACCCTCGTTATATTGGACCTTTTAAGATCATTGCCAAAGTAGGAACCGTTGCCTATCGTCTAGAACTTCCAGAGAAGTTGAGTAGAGTTCATAGTACGTTTCACGTCTCGAAATTGAAGAAATGCATGGCTGATGAACCGCTTGCTATACCATTGGATGAGATCCAAGTTGACGACAAATTGAATTTCATTGAAGAACCTGTCGAGATTATGGACCGTGAGGTCAAGCGTCTGAAGCAGAGTCGTATTCCGATTGTCAAAGTACGCTGGAACTCCAAGAGAGGTCCTGAGTTCACCTGGGAGCGTGAAGACCAAATGCAAAAGAAATACCCGCACCTTTTCACCAACTCTGCACCCGCTGCAGAGGTTGCGTCCTAAGCTTTGAGGACAAAGCTTCTTTAACGGGGAAAGAATGTGACAACCCGAGAATTTCCGTTCAATAAGTTAGCCGTTTCCGTGTAGTAATTTGAATTTTTAAATGTTTCGTTTAGCTTTACCGTTTAACCGGGAAGTTGTTTCGTTATTATCTGAGAATCGTCTCCGGGAGCGAACCGGGACACCAAACGTTGTAGTATTTTGGCAATAGCCGCGTTTTTATGTTTTTAAGCAAAATTTAAAATTTTGTAATTTTCCGTGTTACCGTTACTCGATTCGTCGTTTACGTGATCCGTGGAATTTAACTACACTTTGCATGTGCATGCTATACCTTGGAAATTAATTCACAAAAGAGCACTAGTGATCCTAGAAAGTGGGAAAAATATTTTTGGTCCCCCTTTTTGCCATGCTCCAACCGGTCACACACATATACATACATGGGATCCATTTTTGAATTTTTGCTACAAGTTAACAAGTCTAACTAACATCCTACAAAATGGCTTGCACCATGTCCTTGCTAAACTCTCATTTGAGGATCAAATTGGTCCCCTTTTGCCTTGTCCCCTCCTAACCCACGGCACACACTAGGTGTGTGTGTGTGTGTGACTTTTGTTGTATATACATAAACCCTTAACCTCATTTCTCATTTCATTCACACACATACACTTTGCATTTACTCTTTCTTTCTCTCTTGCTCATCTCTTTGCCGAAACACCAAGCACACACAAACCCACTTGTTTTTAATCTTTGATCATCCACTTGAAGATATATTGTTCGTGTTGATTGTTAGTTCATCCGGGTAATTTGTAAAACAACGTTTGGGTTGTTTTTGATTTCTAATCCACCTTTCGTCGTGCTTCTTTGTAAGTCATCTTTACTTTTCATAAATAAGTTGTACTTTTGCATTCGTATGATCATCCCGAACAAGGTGTACAAAGCGGATCGTTGTGAAAATCATTATCTAGTTTTCTATAAAACTACAAGTCTCAAAGTTTAATATTTTGTTTATAAATGGAAGAAAATAAAAAGTAGTTGTACTTTTGCATTTAAAAGTTCATTATGACTATGTTGATATATATATTGCTATTGCTACGGCTATATCGTTTACTTAAAGATTTATCGTATGTTGAGTTAAATATCGTTGGCGAAAAGATTAAGTAGATGTTGGATTTGTTGTAAGCGTAGGTTGAATGTCGAAGAGGTTTAGGTTTAGAACAGACTTGTTGCGATATTTGAGGTGTTGTCGAAAATATATCAGATATACTTACGAGTCAATAAAAGATGTACTTTGTAAAATAGATAGTTTCACGAGTCGAGGTTGATAAAAAATTGAAAGTCTATATTTTTAGAAAGGTCATGCCGAAATTTCATAAACTTTATAAAAGCGTCGAGAATATATTTTTATTATCAAACTTATGATAAAATGTAGAAAAATGTAAGTGTCGAGTTTAGGTCAACATTTTTAGTTATCGAGTCAACGTTGATGTGTCGGGACACTAAAAGACGAAATACACTAAAAGACGAAATGTACTAAAAGACGAAATACACTAAAAGACGAAATACACTAAAAGACGAAATACACTAAAAGACGAAATATTTTCTAAGATGTTTTAAAGTGACGAGACTTGTCAAAACTTATAACTTTTGAAAGAACGTTTTAAAAAGGGATACGCCGTGTCTACTTGTGCTTGGATGATCAGTTCTTGCGTTAAGCGTTATTCGTTGTACATCATTCTTAAACGACAACTATATGATAGGTT